>JAPYZK010010584.1:0-11191 GCA_030522785.1 Platygaster equestris | reverse complement strand
CCGCGAGAAATATGTGATTTCATGGCCCTGCTAAGAGGGGAGAAATAATGGGTTACCTGATTGATTGACGCAACAATCGCCCTTAGAGCTTTGCTACGTACTTCAGGGAGTTGAAAACTAATCAGACAAAAACATTGCAGCAATACACAGTTTTGTCATTTTGAGGTTAGGGTTGGGGGGTTTGACGTTTCGATATATGCCGAGTCGCTCGTCCGCCATCTTGTTTCCATTATAAGATGAGCGTGGGCGAACAGCTTATTCGCCCACTAGTGGGCGAACGAGTTTATCACTCGCATGCCATACGTCAACAATCAGGTAATCCATCATTTCGTTCATTCTCAGCAGGGCCACGAAAGTGCATATTTCTCGCGGGCGTTGAATAATAGTACATTGTTGTGCAAGCTGGTATTGGTGATGAAGGGTTGTGGCACGAGCCGAAGGCGAGTTTCGCAATCATTTCGTCAAAATCGACAATTGCCAGCGTGCGCAAGAGAGTACTTTTCTTCATGATGGCCGAAAAATACACTCAAAGTACCAATTTTGAGGTTAGAGTGAAGAAAAAATAGTTTAATCAGACTTTGAGTTTTGGTAACTAGAAGTAACTAGAATTTTAGCGTACGTGAACTTGTAAAATTCTAGTACTAAATTACTAGAATTATAACATCGAAATGTGCAAATTTGAAAGTTTTCAAAGTTCAAATCATATAAATTGAAGTGTTGCTTTTTCTTTTTCAACTAGTAACGTAATGTATTATTTCCCCAGACTTTCATGACGAGTTTTCCTGCGAAAAGTACAGTTCAACTATTATAGAGATGCAGTATTTGAGAATTTTGAGACTTTTTGGCGTGGTAGCATCTGGAGCGTCCTATGGGAGCCCCGTGGAAACAGGTATATGGGATCCGGGCCGCTCTGCCCATTTCGCCTGTCAGGCCCAATTTGTTAGGACCGGAACGTTGTGTGCTCTGTAACAGTTTATGGCCATCATTACCTCGATCGCTCGAGTAGGATTAAACGATTTGTTAAAGCGTGGACCAACCTATTTTATAACGTGCCCAGCCACACGTCCCACTCGAAATTTTTGCTGTGATCGCATTTGCATCCTGCGAAATCAAAGCGTTCGGGACCACATAAGGTGATAATTCTTTGATAATTATGCAGTTTCGGATACGATGCGAATTTTTTTCGTACGACATTAATTGAAATTGGTGAATCTTCTCGAATGGTGAAAAATGTAGGAACCAGTGGCAGATTTAGGATACATAGTTGCAAACTATTTATTTTAGTATGTTATTTGCTTGATTTTTGCTATTATCTTCGACATTTACGGAAAAAAAATAAGGAAAAATGGGAATCATCAAAATACTAGAAATTTTGTAATCAAAATCTGTTAAGTTTGATTTTGACAAATTATTAAAGTTTTATGTAGTTTCAAAAACTAAAAAGAATTTGTTGAATAATTTTCACGCTTTTATATTCTTAGGAATAAAAAAAAATTACTTCAACAAATTTCGTGATTAAATTAGAGTATCTGTATTTGTCTCGCTCGAGTGGACCGTGAAAAATTGAAATTTATCAAAACGGTAAACTGCAATGAATGAAACGAATAAAAAACTGTATTGAGTTTATTCAGAAAAGTAATTTGCATATTTTCAATAAAACGTCAGAAACATATTCGCAAGAAATATCAAGGTGACAACATTGCAATTACCAGCAAATGGAAGAAAGTTTTTCAGACATTTCAACAAGTCGTTTCTAAACGATTGTTTATTTACTAACTGTCTAGAAAAAATTGATTGTTTCGTGAACAATGCAAAGTGATGGAAAAACAGAAAAACTTTTCATGGATTTGTTATACTCAAATTGTTTCTAAATAAGTTATTAATTTCATGACAATACAAATTAAAATTAACTACAACTTGAAAATTTTATTTTGCAATTGCAAAATGTCATTTTACCCGATTCGAACCTCAAAGTGGTACAGAAAAAGGGTCTTTGAGAATCGAATCGGGTAAAATACAGTACTGCACAAGAGGGGCAAGAGTCGATATTGCAAAACGATTCAATTCCTCGCCTTCGGCTCGGAATTCAACCCTTCGTTTTGCAAAAATCGACTTACCCCGCTTGTACAGTAATTTACTATTGTTTGACTTTTAAGCGTTGAAGAATATTTGCTAACATTCGGAAACATTCGGTTTAGACGACACATCGTATCTGCGACTTCAGTCCGATTCTATACCGAACCGAGTCACGCGCGTCCTTCCTTCCCCCCACTCCCACCCACTTCTCAGTCCAACATTTCATCCCCGCGCGGTCGCGTCGTTCCGCCGTGTTCCCGCCGATTACGCGATGATTCCGCCAAAATAAGTGTCCTCGCAAGTGATTTCGACTTGTTCACCGCGACTGTAGAGTTGAGTCGATCTGAATTCCGCGCGGTTTCAACCGGCCAAGAACTGCATTCAATTGCATTCTTTGTTTGTAGTTTCTGAGAGCTATTTGGCGGTTATAGCCACCTGCGGCTTTGGCAGTGTTTTTCCCAGAAAAAACTCCGGAGCAAGTTTGGACCTGAACTGGAATAAATCGTATGCGTATTTTTGGGGATGGTGGAGCATGGGCAGTCGCAGCGGGGGGGGTAGGGGGGTTCACGGGAAAACCACTGATCTGTAATATACACTGGATAGCTGATTCCTATTTTCCCACCACCAATTCTCTGATTCCAATTGGACGGCGCCATTTTTAGGTGTTAAGACAGGACATGCGTGCTAAAGCAGCGCGACATTTAAATTTACACGGGGTAAATGGCTGGTTTTGAATTTCGCGCCGCTCTATCGCGCATGCCCTGTCCGAATACCTACAAATGGCCGACCAAGAACATTGTATCACATATCTATATATATATTTAATGGCGACGTTCAATTGGGGTCATCCCCACCTATCCCATCAATTAGGGTCATCCCCACCTATCCATCCAGTATTATAGATCAGTGGGGAAAACGCAGAAGACGCCGTCGCGACGGGGGCGGGGGGTACATGGGAATACGCGGGAGACGCCGCGACAATTTCAACGGGTGAGCACAACGCGGGAAAAATTTTCAACTCGGGTTTTTCAGTAAAAAAAAGTCGGGAGTGTGAAATTTGCGAAGTGTCAGTGCCCTTTGCATGGATTTAAATTGCGACGTCGCCACGCATGGACCGAATCCGACAACCCGACCCAACCTGACCTGAGACATCGTTCAATGCGGAAAGTGCAGAAAAAGGTAGGATTTTGATGGTTTTTGTTGGCGTGGGACAATTTTTGAAATTCCCCCGTATTTTGCTGGAATCGATGGTAATTTAAATGCGTAATTGCGATGTACAATGCGCGCTGGCAATACTTCCGCGACCGGGACAGTCCCGGCACACGGCCTGCGTTGGGGAAATTTTTTTCCTGGAAAGAAGGGGTAGCGCGCGTTCCCCTCTTCCGAGTCTCGCGCGCGTCTTCCCAAGTCTTCCTCTTTTTTTCGCGCGTGGGTGAAATACTCAGAAACGCGCCAGTTTTTCGGGCGACGAAAGGTAAACAGTGAAGGGGGGAGAGAAAATTCCAGCGGGAACGAGCTTTCCTGTGTTACAGTTTAGTTGAGACGGTATGGCGGGTTGCGGTGCAGTAGGCGCGCGCTGTTCGATAAATAATATATACAAATGGTATAATATATGATATTGTTATATTTTGACTAATAACAGGTAGTTGTTTTTTTCATTTTAAATGAATCCAAAAAAACTGTTCGAAGTATATTTATTTCAATATTGCCTATTAAACAGTAATTTTTGCTAATGCCTTTAAATTACTCAATTTGGTTGACACTGGCGTAGTCAAAAAATTTCTATATCTGGGTCGTTGCACATCAGATTTACAACTGAAATTTTAATATTCTCGAAAATTTTTTTTAGCAACGTACTAATTTAGAGCAAAATAATCGACACGTATTTTGTTTGGAAATGATATTTTTTGTTCGAGTCATGATTTTTTGAAATTTTGAATTTGAAAAAAACGGAAAACTTTCAATCATCGATTATTGAAAAACTATTAGAGGTACAAAAAAAATTACTGATAATAAAAGTTTTCGAATCGTATGAACTTTTCATAAAAATATTGTTAAAAACTGTTTTCTATGATTTAACCTGCATAATTTTCAATTGTTATAAACAAATACGATATTTCCAAATTCGGACCGTTTTTTTTTCGATTTTTTGGTCTCAATATATTTATTAATGTGTAAGGAAGGTTGTGTAAAATTTTTGAAGTGGGCCTGTAGATAGTTTTCGCAATGTTTGAATTCATATAGAGCTTGGAACAGATTTTTCTCACTTCCTGTGGCGTGTACGTGGAGTTGGCTGGTCAGCGCTCTGTTTAATTGGAATATTTCGAAAACTATGCACCGGACTACTCCAAAAAGTTGACGCAATCTTCCTTATACATCCAGAATTATTTTAAGACTGAAAAATAAAAAAAAATAAAATGCCCGACTTTGAAAAAATCGCATTTGTTTATAACAATTAAAAATTATGCAGGTTAAATTATATAAAACATTTTTTGTCAATATTTTTATGAAAACTTCATACGATTTGACAATTTTTATCATCAGAAATTTTCTTTTACCTTTATTAGTTTTTTGATAATCGATGATTGTAAATTTTCCGTTTTTTTTTCAAATTCAAAATTTCAAAAAATCACGACTCGAAAAAAAATATCATCAAAAGAAATACGTGTCGATTATTTTGCTCTGAAGAATGGTAGAAAAAATTTTCGAGGATATACAAATTTAAGTTGTACCTGATGTGGAATAGTAGATCTACTATCTGAAGAAGTTATTGCAGGTTTTACTACTGAACCAGTTATTTTCAGTAAATTACTACTTACAGTAGCAAAGTTTTACTATTTTAATTACCAAATATGTCCAGAAATGAGTTTTAAATTCAAAAAATGATCTAAAAGATATTTTTCAGAAATGTGTTAAAAACTTTACTGTTTTGAATAGTACATTTTTTACTCACTGGATGAATAGAATTCAACTATCAGTCAGTTGAATTTTACCACTCTGTAAACTACCTATTCTTTACTCAATTATGACCATTTTCAGTTATAGAACAATTATACCTGACTAATTTAAATTAGTGATTTGTATTATTTACTAGTAATCGTTTTTTCGCTACGCGAATTAGTCGAATTTGGCTGCGATTTAGTCAAATGCAACACTTAAAAAAATCGAGCGTAAAAGTCTCAAAAGCCACGGTTTTTGGCATGCAGATGTTTGCAGTGTCGTCGAGACAAATTTGAATAACACGGGATACGACACGATGTCCCACGAATGTGCCACGGGATAAATTCGTGAAAGTGTAAAAGGATACCAGAAGACCACCAACCAATATATCCCAGCCTCTCGTGAAACCCAAATTATATTTAAATTCGGCCAACTCGTTAATCGATCATTGGGCCTTTTATCGCGCGTTCTATTACATCCCATTAATTTGAGACGGAAATGAGTTTTCTCCCCGCGCCTCGATGACCGTACACGAATTACCCGCACTTAATTTGCACGTATTGACACAAGCCTGGGTATCAATCACTTTTCTTGCCTCCTGTCCTGACATTTTTGATCGACTTCTTGTTGCTTCTTGTCGAGGAATATTGTTGAAATGAGGGACTTACGTATTTGGCTTGACACGATTCATCGATTCTTTTAACGAGCCCATGATTTATGGCACGCGTTTCGAGCGAAAATCATCCTTATCTATCAGATGCTCGAGTGAGCATCGGAAGCGTTTACGGTAATTCTTGGGATAAGAAATATTTTTTAACGGGATCATGTCACGTCGTTTCGAGCAGGTGGTCGGTTTTCAGGTTCGCTGATTATACTGAATATTGGAAAATGTTGATAAATCTTTGACAGTACGAGACATTAGAGAATACAGCTGAGCTTCGATCGAGTGAACTTCGATAGAGTGCTCTCTAATCTATCGTGAAGATCTCGGCAGCGATAAGGCTCCGAGTTTCACAGCAGGGAGCGAATTCCAGAAGCCTGGAAAGTCAATGCTTTGTCATTTTTGGGTTTGGGTCCCTCGAGGTTTCTACCTGATGGTGTTTCTATTTAAATTTCGAAGCCCAAAATTTTTTTACTAATTCAATGTAAATTAGCAAAGCTTAACGAAATTTCGAATTCAAAATTTAATTGAATATGTAAAATAACGAAAATTATGTTAATTCTCAACTGCAAAAATTTCATGACTTCAAACTTTGCAAAATTAAAAAATATTGCAACTGACGAAATAGGGGATTTGCATTATTTTCAAAACTAGATACTAGACGACTTAAAATTGCAAAATTTCGATACTTTCGCATTTTTAATCACAAAATAAGAATGTTGCTAAATCACTCGCGATACGAAAATTGATAATCCAAATACAATCTCATTCAAAAATTTCAAAATTCTGCGTTCCAAAATTACTAGACTCAAACATATTATAATATTGGCGTTGCGAAAATCGAATCTTGAAATCATTCAATTTGACCATTATAAAAATTATAATTACGCGAATTGGAATTACATACGTAGTATACGGAAACGATTCAAACCTATCCATAACTGCGGGAAGTGAAAATCATCGAGTAAGCCTCTTTTTTCCCGGCCGAGAAATTAATCGTTGGAAAACTCCTTTTTCTGAAAACCGATGCAAAAAGCTACTTGGCAAATTACATGCCTCCTTGATGTAACCTGAAAGCAGATGTTGCATGCAAAAGTTCCATCGCCGTTGTAGTGGTAAAAAACACCGTGTAATTATGACATCTCATGCATAACAAAGGTCTGTCAGGCTGTCTCGAACTCCCAGCGCCCTCGACCTCGGTCCAAGGAAGAGGATTCAGCTCGTGGAAGGTCAAACGGCCGATGCAACTTGATCACGGAGCGATTCAGAAATTAGCGCAAAGGTCGATGAATCTTTGCGGAAATTTGCCGTGCAATCGATAAAGTTGGTCAAGTGAGTTTCGGTCGGTATGGATCGAAAGTATAATTGATATGAGTATAAAAATTTCTCGCGGAAAAAAATTTTTGGGAGGAGTTGTCTAAGAAAATGTCTTGGATATTTTTGGAGTTTTAAAATTTTGAATCGTCAATTTTCTAGTTTTAAAAGTGAAAATCCCCTTTTTTGTCAGTAGCGATATTTTTTGAGTTTATCAAGTTTGGAGTCTTGAAATTTTACATTTCAGTGTTATATAATTTTTGTATTATTGATTTTCGATACTTTATGTATTTGATTGGATGTTGAATTTGAAATTTCGTTAAGATTTGATAAATTTCATTGAATTGGTAAAACTTTAGTGTTCGAAATTTTTGATGACTGAAATTTTGAAGTACACAATTTTTTATTGTATATTGATAATTATTCATATTATTTACAAAATTATTCTCTCGTAATTGTAGTTTTTATAAAAACAGGAGAAATTTTTATAAGACCAGTGAATTATTTATGAAAATTAGTTTTTTTATAAGGTCGATTTTATGAAAGTTATGTAAAATCATCGATTTTTATAATGTGGTTTTATGAAAACTTTATGGAAAAAAATTTTTTTTATAAAATCTGTCGAATTTTCATACAACTTATCTGTTTTTTTCTGAAAACAATTAAAAGCCTCTAAATTGCCGTATAAAACTTTCATTTTTATAAAAACTTTGCGATTTTTATGAAATGTTTCATATTAAAAAAAAAAAAAACTTTTCTGATACAACGAATTTGTTTTTGAAAATCTCACAAAGTTCAGAGTTTAGTCCATACAGAGGGTCATTTTGTAGGAAGTAAAACCGGAATGAGTAGACGCAGTGTTTTTTGAAGGTTTTCAGGTCGCTGATAATTGGTACTTGCGTCGATTTTCCGTGAAGTGATGCAAACAAAAGTTATTAACAATTCAATTGTTTAAATCGCTATAACTCGGAAACTATAGACTGTAGCGAAAAAAGTTGATGGCAAAACTTGTGAAAAATCGAAATTTACATAAAAAATGTCTCATAAAGTTTAGCTCTATCTCTGATATTTATGGAGATAATTACCGTAATTAGCGCAAGCTCATACTCCAGCTCCTGAGAAGCGTCGCGCACAGTCGCGCAGCAAGAAGCAGAAATGTGCTCGCGCTAATTATGGGTTATTATCTCCACAACTATCAGAGATGGAACAAAACTTTGTGGGATATTTTTTATGTAAATTTTGACTCCGCACAAATTTTTTCCTCAACTTTTTTCGCTACAGTCTATAGTTCCCGAGTTATAGCGATTTAAACAATTTAATTGTCAACAACTTTTGTTTGCAACACTTTACGGAAAATCACATATTTGTAATCAGCGACCTGAAAACGTACAGAGAACACTGCGTCTACTCATCCCGGTTTTACTTCCTACAAAATGACCCTCAGCGTATAGACTAAGTTACAAGGGTCGTACGACGGGGGGGCGGGGGGGGGGGGGAGGCCCGATATAGAGCAACGCGTGTGGGTTTGACTCGGAGGTGTCGGGTTACCAATAAAATACTGGTACCATTTTGTTTACAATAATGTCCGGGGTGTGAAATGGAAGGCGCGCACACAGAGCGGCAGTCGATTATGCACTCGGAGCGCGGGGCTTTAATGCGTCTGTGTATTCTCGGGTAAAAAGAGTCGTGTGTACAAGACTCTGTCGTCGGCGAGAATTATCTCCCGTTGGATCGTGGAATCTTCGTTCGGCAAGGCCCCCCGAATGTCCCCGTCTCGCGAGTAGGTGTTAGATACAGGCACTCGTATTCGTATGAATGTCATGTCGGGAAATCGTTTCCGTTTGCTACTATTCTATTGTGCCGGTCGGTGTTTTACGAGATCTAGCAGGCGTTGATCTATTGCGAAATTCGTTCGACAAGCCTTCGTTATGTTTCGATTTTGTTCACTGATCTTTATTCATTAACACTGGATCGGCAATGCTAGGCTCCCCACTCTTGGATTCGCGGCGGAATTGAACGTCGCCATACTCACTGATCCAATTGTCGCGCTTGCGCAGTACGTCCGTTTTCGACGCGCCTATATTTGAATTCGCTAATTTTCGATCATGAAGATACTGATTTTGAATCGTAAGAGGCTATTGTTTGTGGAAAATGGTTTGCACAATGAATCTCCTATCAGAAAAATCGCAACAGTTAACAATAGTATACTATTGTCTATTTTTGCATCCGGCCGGAACGTCAGTAGTCTACACTGCTGATTTCTGAAAGAAATAAAATCTTTTCGCTTTGCCCGTTCAATAATTCACTTACTATTTTGTTTGGGAATTTATTTCGGAATTCGCAAATTTTCGAAATTTCTGTGAAATTCAAGGTAGTGAAAAATTTTTGAAATTTTAAGTACTTTTAAAATTGTGAGAGTTTTCGGAATCTGAAAATTCTTTGGATTTTTTTAATTCCGAGATTCTCACGAATCTTGGGAATTTGTGAAACTCCGAAAACTTGAGTTATTGATTTTTTGAATTATTCCATAATCTTGTCGAAATTTCACGAAAAGTTGAGAAATTATTTATGTTTTTGGTATATTTACAATTTTTCGGTCAGACTTTTACGGATTTACAATTTTTCGATCCAAATTTTTAACTTTTTCATTATTTCAATCCATTTCTCAAGAATTTGGAAAAATTGAGCATTTCGAAAAATTTCAAGTTATGGATATAAAGTAGGCGACTTCGGAAATTTTTAAAATTCCGAATATTTCTGAAATATTGACAATTTAGGTTTAAAATTAAAAAAAAAAAGGTTTAAGACAAACAAAACTAGCAAAATTGGTTTAATTTTGTAGAAATTCCTATCATTTTGCATTTTACTCCGCACAGCTGATCATGTAGATCAATGATTTTGTTTGGTTGCGTACGGTTGAGAAAGAGCGTGTCGCATTTCAGGAGGTGCAGGATCATGAAACGATTCTTGAGGGCGTACGTAAAGGGGAGGGGGGGTATGGGGGTAAATGATTTCACTGTAATACGAATATCGTGATGTCACCCCTCCCCCCTCCCCTTTCCACCTCCTTGATCCACCATTACTCCGGAAGTATAAAAATTAAGATACATTAATCTCAACCTGAACCGTGATGATGAAGTGTATCTTTTGATTATCGCATTACTTCAAATTTCATAATCCCATTTACAAAGTACTGAAGAGATTACATCGAAAGATGATAATCTCGGAAGGAGAGAAAATTTTTTACTCTCAGCAGCTCGTGAACGTGTCGGAATTTTAGACGAGGTACGATTAAAAATCTGGTTTTCATCGAAAGCTTCCTAGTTTGATACGTTATCTGAACGGGTCATGGGTATCACCGATCGGATCTTGATCTGGAATGTCAGGCATTTCAAATTCATTACGATCGTTTAAGTAGTTCAGCGTCGCTGGGCATAAACCGGATGAATATCAGTAACTGATTATACAGGCAAGCGCATTTTCCACGTGGAAGTATTTCTGGATATTCAATGAAAGCTCGATGAGATAGATCGGACCCGGATAGGGCTTTCGTTCGACATCTTGTTTTTGACGGTGGATCGAGATCCCGCGAGCTGATAAGAGGGTATAACGCGGGATGATTAGTGGGCAGTGTCTAATGAACTCATTACAGATTCCAGCATTAGTGTGAATGGGTTCATCACTGGATCATTAATGCAATTTCTCACGTTTCACACACCTCGCATAAATCTTATCTTCGTATTAATTATATCTGCGTTCGCTTTTTCTCGTAGGTGTTTTTCGAATCTCGCTTATTCGGACCGTACGTGATGATTCGCGAGTTAATTAACGAGGAAATTCATTTCGCTGCGGGATTATTTTATTGTCATTTCGATTGATACGATGTTTTTCTTGTGGTTGCAATTATCATTGAGAATGATGGCGTCTTCTTAGGTTGGAATAGTGAAAAATTATTGATTATTGGTGAAAAATCATGAATTGGGATGGTTACTTATACTTACTGATTGGATTAGTGGATATTGACGGATATCAAATTATGAGTTTTGGTAGATATTCACTGATCAGATTGGTGAATTTTCTGTATTCGTGAATTTTTACGAAGAAATGAGTGAAATGTTACTGACTGAATAATAGATCATTGAATGACAAATTTATTCAATGGAATATTCTACAAATTTTTTAGTCAACTTCAACGTGTTT
>JAPYZK010010582.1:0-11415 GCA_030522785.1 Platygaster equestris | reverse complement strand
TCATCAGTATGTCCCATCAGTTCCCTATAAATTCCATACATTCACATCAGATCCCATCGATATTCTCCAAATCTCATGCAATCACCCTCAAGTCAACGATCAACCTACATTCAAATCATATAAATAAATAAATAAGGTCTAATCACAAATCATCAGTATGTCCCATCAGTTCCCTATAAATTCCATACATTCACATCAGATCCCATCGATATTAATAAAGTCTAATCCAAACCTTCCTCTGTTTTCATGCGACTAGTAATAAAAATCATAAATATAAAAAATATAAGAATATCCCTCCATATTCTCCGATTCTCTTCCAGCCCAAGGTACAACCAATCCCGCCGGAAAATCCGCCACCTCCACGACCCCAGATGACGGAGGTTACGACGAAAATTATGACAACTACGACGATGGATACACCGACAACTACGGCGATGTCTACGATGGCGACAACGACACTTACGATGGCGCGAAAGACACCAACTACGACGACTACTACGACGACTACTATTACTACGATGAAAAGCAACCCCCAAAACCACGAAGGCCATTCTTTGGCAATCGAATGGGAAATCCCCCAAATTACCCGATTCCCAACGGAACCATCGGGTACCCATATCTCCCACCTGGCTACATCTTCATCCCAGTCCCGCCTTACATCATACCTTGGCCGATGAACCCCAACTCAACTGATATCCCCAACTTCCCGTTTCCTTCGTTCTATCCACCGAAACCGAACGAAAACTCTACCCCAGATCCAGTTAAGAACGAAAAACCAAAGGAAACTCCGGATTTGGCGCCGCGATTCGGTGACAATCCTGAAGAAGCACCGAACACTCCATACCCATTACCACCGTGGGCTCAGGACGAAGACTTCTGGCATAAACTGTTCAATCTGACCCAGAAAGCGAATGAAGCGCCCATTTCGAATCAGCTTCCAGATCCAGAACCCTCTCCTGGGAAACCAGACACTGACTTTAATTCGAATCCTTTCCTGGCAGGACTCCCGAAAAAAAACGTGAACCCGAACCCACCTATCGATCCAAGGTTTGGGGAAGAACCAGGTGGGCAACCGACATGCTGTAAATCGAACCCTTTTCTCAAATTCGTTCCAAACTCACCGCCAGAGTCAGATTCACCCACGAAAGTTGTGGTCAAGCTCAGCGCAAACTCCATCGGTCCGGACATGAATCCATTTTTCAAACTTATCATTGATTCCATGCAAAACATGCCCATGAATTCCATTCCGGCGAGTGGCTCCTTCGCTTCGAGCTTCGCAGGGTCAGGGGCGGCTATGTGTGGAGGGGTGCCTTGCGGGAATGATAATCCTGATTACCAGGGCGGGGAAGGTATTGTAATCACGTCAAAAAGACTGCGAGGCTTTGGGAAATTCTCAGGCTGGGATTGAGGAGGCGTTCTATTTATGACGGAACGTTGGATGGGAATTGTGAACATCGATATCGTTCGAAAATGTAGCGTGACTGTGTTTGATGAAATATTAACAACTTTCTGTAGCATCTTTGTTTGTTTTTGTACTTCTGGCCTGAGAAAATAAAAGTTTCTGAAACAGCCAAACAAGACGAGGCGAGAAAAAGGAAAATGATCCTATTTTCAGAACATGGGTGGTATGCGTTGGATAGAGGAGAGAATGTGGCGTTTTGATCATTTTTGGATGTGAAATTGTGGGGTTGTGGCTTTTTTAAAAGGCTTTGTTGGATGATTTCAGGTTATCCGTATTATCCGGCTTATCCTGAGTTTCCGCAGTATCCACAGCAATCCGGCCCGAATTATGTTGGGAATCCGCCGTTCGGACAAGGATTTGATGGGTTCCATGGACCGGACTTCGTGAATTTTCCGGATTTTCAAGATTTCGTTCGCAGGTGAGTGTTGGATTTCGGATTTGTCGATTATAGAAGTATAAGGACTAGCATTCTGTAGTGAAGAAGTGTCATGATGAGGAAATAAATTCTGATAACACATGGAATTGGACTATAACTAAACTTACTCAAGTATTTTTGACAGACGTGTTGCCAGAGCAGTTTTTTGGGGGTTCAATCATTTTCTGAAATTTGAGAATGTCAGTTTTTGGAATTGGCAACTAATTATGGAAGATTGTGTTGAAAAATCCTTATTTCACAGTGTGACTGGGATAATTGTACCTACTTTTTTGAATTCAACGGCGATTTTAATACTTATGTCGAATTTTAAGAATTTTATCAGAATTCATTTTACGAAATTCTTCTCAGTTACTTGATTTTTGTGGTTGAATTATTATTTTTGCAATCATAAGGAGCTTTTGGCTGGCATTTAAAAAGTTACACTTTTTACGTGTTTTCGAAATTGATTGAGTGAATTTTTGTATTTTCTACAACCAAATTTGGATTTTGCACATTCAATGGACGTTACTTATTTCGTAAAATCTTATCGGGATTCCGATACGTTAGTGCTAATTCATAATTTTCCAAACTTTAAAGTACGAATTTTGTAATAATCTATCGACTTTGATGTTTCAATTTGAATTTATGGAAATTTGAATAATCCATATTATGAAATTCTTGAAAATAAGCTAATTTACGTGTAATGAAATCCATTTTTGCGAACATTGGTAGCTTTTGGTTAGAGTTTTGGAACTTACAATTTTCACATGTTCTTGGAGGTGATTTAGGTGGAATTTTTTAGTCTCTACGATTAAATTTGAATTTTGTAGACACAATAGGCACGAATAATTCCGTGGAATTCCAGATCGTACAATAATACAATCGAAATTTGCGAGTTTTAAAACTGTAAATTTCTTGAAATATTGATACGTACGTGTGAATTTATAAGATAACGAGTAATACGAATCATGAATTTCGGAGTCATTCATTACTTATGATATTCCAATTGCAAACATGGGGAGCTTTTGGGTAAAATTTAAAGGAGTTACAGTTTTTACGTGTTCTTCAGTGAGGGGAGGTTTAGTAAATTTTGGAGCCTCTTACAAATTTTATGAACGTCTATTATTACGTGACTAAGTTAGTAAAATTTGACATCGTCGAAATTCGGGAATTTCTAGAATATGATTTTTTTTAGTGGTTTCAATACGTACAGGTATAATTAAAATATGAAAAATTTCAAAATATGAATTTCGGAATTGTGTGCCACTTTTAATTTCCTAATTTTCGATTCATTCTCCGAGCTTTCTGATTACAATTAATGTCTGGGCGTGATATGATTGATATTAGGGAAATTAGGTGAAAGGTATGTAGCCCGTTTCGTCGGGAAAGGTGAGGTTGCAGAAATAAAAAAAATTGTGGATCCGTTGAGACAGTTACCCCTCTCCACGAGTGCGTGGCAGGGTGGAAAGAGCTTTCAATGTTTGATAAAGAGCACTATAGAGCGATCTAGAGTGTAAGCAAGAGAGGATGCATTTAGAAGTGCATGGCGAGGACTTACCCAGTTCCGCGGTCAGGTATTCAGGCGAGCACAACCCGTACTTCTGTCAAACAGGAACCCCGAACCCCGACGTGCAAGTGATCCAGGGCCACGGGCCGACCCGGACACCAGGAAGCAGAATTGCACACCCACATGCACGCACGTTTACATAGATAATAATTAGCGTTGAAGATGATTAAGGGTACAATAGATAATAAGTGCAAATAAGGCGATCGGTACAGGTACGAGTTCACGAGTGGAGACCCATAGCCATACTGGCTCAAAGATCTTCCGATTACCTCGCCGTCAAAAGGCCCTCCAATTTCACCTTTTTAGGGCCCCTTTCCTAGAAATGTGGAAATCTTGGGAAAGAGGAAAATGAGACAGGGTACAAGGATTTCACGTGACTTTACGTGCAAGATCGACGCGAACAATCAATTCACTTTTCAATTTCTAAATTCGAAATTGAACTTTTTGAACTCCTGAATTTTACTTACGAAGTTTTCAAGTGTATGGAATTACTGATTATTGAATACAGTGAGATTGTAATTTGCTGAATGAAACTATTTTCGAACTTGTACTTCCTCATTCCAAAATTCTCGAATTTTTCAAATTCTCTAAATATAAATATTCACAAATTTGTACTTCCTTATTTATGAATCGAATTTTTTGACACCTATAAATTATCAGGAATACTTATAAATTTCGATACATTCAAGAAATTGTCGTGGAATTATCAAATTTTCAAACAATAACCGAAATTTTCACATTTCCTCGGAAACTCAATGAATAAAAATGTTTCGAATACCTCAAACTGTAATTTTCCGATACAAATCGTTGAATTTTTACATTTAAATACGTAAATATTCCAATGAATTTTACATTTTCAGTGAGTAGAGCTCCCACAATATAAATTTGGAATCAAATTTTTGAATCCTCAAAAATTTGAGTTCGAACTTTACGTTTTTCCGACATTTCCGGTTCTTAAATTTAACAAATTCTAATTCTAAACATTCGAATTTTCCGCATTCGTATTCTCACATTCTAAGATCCTCAAATTATCCAAAAAAGAATCAATTAGTGTCGAATTTGTACATTCCCGAATATTTTCCTGCATTTTTTTCAAATTTTGAATTGTGAGGTTATAATTTTCCAGACTCCGCATTTCCGGAGAATATAAATACTCACCACAGAATTGCTAATTTTATGGTTTGAATTTCACGGAGTTACCAATCGTGGAGTTTGGATTTTCCGGAATTGCCCATTTTGAGGTTAGGATGACAAAAACAAGACTTCATCACAAGATCGTTAAAACGATAGTTCAAGCAACTCGCTAAAACTGTAGTTAGAATCACGCTTGGATAACGTACTAAAATTTAACAACTTTCCCGATGTTCCTGATGTGGTGATCAAGACATTTCGCTGCTAACGCGCCGAAAAAAAAGCTTCCAAGATCACGAGAGGTTCATAATTTTTTGGGTTTGGTTGATGATAACTGTTTTCGTACTTCAGCTCACACGTATTAGGGGACTTATATGTATAAAAACGCAATTATGTACTCGAATGACAATCATTTTGAATGGTGAATGTCATTAAACCTACATCAATATCAAAATTATTGACTGTACAATGATTTCACTCTACTGGTCATTAAATGTCCCCTAGTTTGATTAAAAAAATTAACTGAGTATCGATAGAACTATGTAATTTTTTTGGCGAAACTTGTTTCTTTTTAACATGAAATTACAAGCGAAAAATGTGATTATTAGAATGATGGATGATCACGAGCGTTTGAATAAAGAGATCCAGCAACAAATCAGCAATGGAATTGGGGATACTGGACCTAATTTCGCAACTTCTAATATTTATGCTGGACAAGGAGGAGGATACCAATCTGGCGCAATTGGACCGGTGAGTACAAATTTTCGGCGTTTTTTGTATGTTTGTTTAGGGAGTGTAGAGGAAATGATGAGCAAGAAGTAAATGTGCTAATGATCATGACACTATTCCTAGTGGCTTCGAGAAAACAGTAAAAAAAACGCTATTTGGTTTTGAAATGTTTGTCTTGCTTTTGTTTGAAAAATCAAACTCAAAAATGCCTGACTTTGAAAAAATCGAGGGAGAAGAAACCAAGCGAAGCAAAAAATTAGTCAGTCGCAATCAATATAATATATAGCTCTGAAAAATTGACTTAGCTAATGTAAATGTGCTATCAAAATTAATAATAAAAAATAATTCCGACGAAGTTGAAGATTTATGAAAATGATTGAAAATTGATTTAAAGAAACAGAATTGAAACACGAGAAGAAGAGGAAAAAAAGATGTGAACAAATTACAAGTTATCGAAAAGTTGAGTTTCGCATTTTTTGCAAAATAGAAAAAATTGAAGGTCCGATAAGTCGGGAACATTTGAGAATTCTTGGACAATTGAATGATTGTAACGATTATAAAAGTAGGGGAGACCGGGGCTAAGCTGGCACCATTTTGTATTTGTCAATTTTTGAAGACAATTTAAAAATTCTGTCAATAATAATTACATTTCCGTAAAGTGTGAGTCTGTCGGCAGTGCCGGGGAAAGCCGGCCCCCCCCCCCCCCCCCACCCGGCGCTGATACGGCACTCACTATTTTTCAAACGAAAAGAGCATATGACGCAGGTCAATTATTTCACAAAAATAAGATATAATATTATTGAGTACAGAAATATGATTTATGAATCCATGTGTTCCAGAAAGAAGTATTTATTCATTATTTCAATTATCCGAATCGGAGGAATATGTGTATCGCGTCGTTTTCTATGCTTGTCTTGCACTTTTTTCCCTCGACTTAGCGGTTTCGGGCTTTTGGCAACTTGGTTTTCATTTTTCCGACCCCTTTTTGTAAACCACTGTTGCCTCGTTTGGTTCATTTTCCGGTGCCTGCTCTTCTATTAGTATCCGCATATTGACTGGTGTGTCATTGAGAATGGCAGTTTTTTCACAGCAAGTACGGAATTCTTCATCGATATTTTGTCAAAACTTGGTTTTTTACGTATATAATTGCGCACTATTTTTCTGGACACATGAAAGATCGAATGTGACTTGAAATACACGTCAAGCGACCCAATTAACAACTGTTACTCACCTGTATGCTACAAAAATTTGAATTTCGGTTTTCAACCAAAAAAATATGAAACCAAAATCTCTAATCGATGCCATTCTTGCGGCGTCAACACAACGTTTGAAGCAGTTTGAAGCGAACAGTTTCTTCGTTTTTTCACAGTGCCGGCTTAGCCTTAGTCTCCCCTATTCAAAATTGTCCAAATTTTGAAAATGTTGAGTTTAGAGAATTTTTGAAATCTTTTCCGAAAAAATGGAAAATTTTATGATGTCGAAAAATTCGAGAAATTTGAAGACATCAAAAAATTGGGAGAACTTGACGACGATTTTGGAAAAGATCGAAATTTTGAAAAATTCGGAAATTTCAAAAATTCCAAAAAATTTGCGAAGCATGTCGAAAACTCTTTAGTGTTGATCCGAATTTTTGGAAAATTTTAAGAATTTCATTTCAGGTCTGGTAATAACATAAACATTCAATATATGAATAACAATAAATTCCTATAATTTCACGTGATTTCTTGCATTCGTGATGATAGTGGGAATATTTCCGAGGATTGCCCGATATTCGTTCGGGTTCACATTTTTTTCCGAAAAACAATAAATAATTATAATATCCATTCTACAAAATGTAAAAATTCAGAACAATTTCTGTCGAAAATTTGAAGAATTTAATGAATTCGGATTTTATTGATCAAACATTAGTAAATTCGATACTGCAAAAGATCGAATGATTTTATGAAAACCGATCTAATTTAAAAAAAACAAAAAAAATAAAAAAAAAAAAAAAAAAAAAAAAAAAAAAAAAAAAAAAAAAAAAAAAAAAAAAAAAAAAAAAAAAAAAAAAAAAAAAAATTTCCAGTTGTAAAGAATCCAAAAAACGTATCCAAATTCTGAAAACCTGAATAAAATTTCGGAAAAGTACTCATCCGCAGACTTTCACGAAACGCCAAAAAATTCATCAATAGTTACATCAAAAATCCGAAACCTCGCGAAAATTTCTCCAACTGTAAACAATTTCGTATTCTTAATACTTTCGAAAATTCCAAAAAAGCATCGAATTCCTAAAAGCTATACAAAGTTGAGAAAAAACACTAAACAATATTTACAATATTTTAAAACTATTGCAAACGTCCCTAAACTGCATGAAAAACTAATATTCTTCGAAACTTGACCCATTAAACTTTTAATTCGCAACAAGAGACTTCAAATGGTCGCGGGGCAAGCACCCTTTCTCCCCATCCGACTATCACGTTCAATGATAATTAAATGAATTCAAAGGTTCCGTTCGGCGTGGAATCTCGATTTGGCGAAGAAATTCCCCCCTCCAACGGCCCAGTCAACGGCGTTTTCAGCAGTTCCAGCTCCAGTGACGTCGTCGGACCTGACGGGCAACACAAAACGCAGAAAATATCTACCACGGGCGTCAACAAAAACGGCGAATGGCAATTCCGCACAATCAAAGATCCTTGAATTGACCAGCGAAGATCAACATAAAAATATTGATATATCTAAATATTAATATTTTCTACCAGTGGCTATAAAAAGACGTGGAATAAATATTTTTCTTGAGATTATATTCGGACATTAAAAAGACATTTACTAAAACTTTACTTGATTCTTCTTTTTCTTATCTTGAATAACTTTTATCAGTTTGGATAATTTTCGTGAAGAACGTACGTGAAAATAATAAAACGGAAATTTCCATTCATTTGGAATCTGATTTCCTAATACATTAACTCCGAAATTGAAGATTTGTATTTTTCTCTCTCTCTCTCTCTCTCTCTATCACTGAACAACTACTCTCGTGAGATAGAAAAGGACAGTTGCGTAGTTTCCAAAATTCTTATTTTTCGATTCTTCGTATAGTAAAAAAAAAAAAAAAAATTCTCTCTTGCAACATAAATGATTGTTATCCTGATCGAAAAGTTTAGAATGATCTGAAATCATTATTCACTAATAGGAATGATTACATTCTAGTTCATTTCTGAAAATTCTATTCGTATAGGTTGAACATTTTTGAGTCCATAGTTTCCAACACGATATTTGACAAGAATCATCATCAAGTAGCATAAGATCATTTTCATGAATAACTTAAGTAGTCGTATCAAATTACAGTGTCATTTTTTAAAATAGTACAGGATCAACGTGTTACGTGTCAGTCCGACTCAACAGCGCTTCGATTTTATCACTTACGAACATCGATCTTGTACTATCATTAACCGAATGATATTTTTTTCGATGACTTTTATCTTAGAATCTGATTTTTTCTTTTATAACCTCGAAATTAGGGATTTGAAACGGTTTTCCAACAGCTGTTGGGCGATATTATAGCTCTTTCTCACGAAGTGACTGCTCACGTGAGATAGAAAAGGACAGTTGCGTAGTTGCCAAGATCTCTATGTTTCGGTTATTCGTGAAAAAAAATACAATGATTTTTACCTGGCATGAAAATGACTGTTTTTCTGAACGAAAAGTTTAAAACGATCTAAATCATCTTCCACAAACCTAAATGATTACATCGTAGTTTATTTTTGCAAATTATATCAGGAGAGGTCAAACATTTTCCAACTCACTATTTCCGAAAGAAGTCATCATCATTTCATAAACATAAACTAAAATCATTTTCACAAATCATCAAACTATTCATATCCAATTACACTTTCATTCTTGAAAATATTACGAAATACACATGTTACGTGTCAGTTCGACTCAACGGCGCTTCGATTTTATCACTCACGAACACCGGTCTCCTACTGTCATCAAAAAAATGATATTTTTCACGATGACTTCCGCGGGGAGCGAAATAGTAATCTGCTGGTCCAACGAAATATCTATTCCAATCCTGAAAATAATCCGCGATTTTGAGGTCAGAGTCAAGGAAAATGATGAAAAAAGATCGTCGATTATTTCGCAAGATGACTCAAAAAACGATAAAACAAGAAATAAAGTGATTTTATCCGCGGGATAATTGTTTCCCGAGATGAGATATCAGCGGTTTGAATCTTTATCACGATGTTGATCACATTGAAAACTTTGACTAACGTTGTTTTGATGATCGCGAATGCCATCAACTATTGGAATATCCTTGACATTGAATCTTTTCCCGGAATCCCTGCCGATTGTTTCGATGACTTCGAATTTTCTTTCGTCTGTGGAAGATAAGAGACTGATGTTGCATATGCAATTTGTGCATTTGCTTACGTCGTTCGCGTGGAGATCTCTTCTGTTTACGATTATTTCGATCGTCACGAAGTCATTCTGGAAAATGTGTTTCGTGGGAAATTTTGTATGTGTTAAGTTTGCTTGGTAGTCATGATGGAGAAGTCATGTACACTTCGGAGTTTTGTGTTTGGAAGATTTCAAAATTTTTATTCGTAACTGGAAAATTCAGAAGTTCGAATTTCAAATGGCCCGTAATCGGAGAGTTTCGGACTTCTGTTTAATATTTGTTGATCCTACAGTAACTATTCTTGGATACATGGAATCTAGAATCTATTATGTTATCAGAATTTCCGAGTTCTTTCTTTCTTGAACTTTTTAATTTTGGTGACCAACATTTGTAAATGTCAATTAGAACGTCTCAAGTAAAAAAACGAATGATTGAATAATTCTGATAATAATGAAAAATACGTTAATATTGAGAATCCACGAATTCCGGAACAGTGAAATTTGACAGTCAAAAATAAAGAAATTTGTAATTTGGGAATTATGACACTGAGTAATCATTATTTTCGAATAGTTAAAATAGATACGTGAAAATATAATAATATTATTATAATATATAAATAATCACGGATACGGAATAATTCGAATGTCTTTGGATGTAAAAAACTCATGATTTTAAAATTCTGATGATGATTAACAGATCTTTAATTATTTTGAGAATCCGCAAATTTCGAAATCGTAAAATTTTAGTCGAAAATAGACGAATCTGTTATCTTGCCATTATATCGCATTATTTCAAAATTAGAATATTAACTGTCCGGAAATTTTGGACACAACAATAATTGGATACGTAAAAATCTAAAAATGACTAGAATTGATAGATAATTTTTTATTGAAAGTTCCAGACTGTAAATCCTTCATCCCACACTGATATTATTCTCAGATGTGGAAATTTACCCTGTTATCCAAATTTCGTATCAATTTTTTTTATTATCTTAATTTTAATCGCTCAAAAGTGGTAAAATGTCAATTCTAACGTCTGGAGAAGTGAAAACCGTAATTATTCAAAAATTCTGAAAATAATAATTAGCCATTCATTTTGGAAATCCATAAGACTTTCTAGTAATGGGATTTGACACTTAAGCATGGACAAATTCGTGACTTTGAAATTATATGTCTAAATGATCACAATTTCCGGATTAGAACATCAACCATTCGAATACAGTATATCTCATGAAATTTTTATCTTACTGAATTATTATCAACGGTTCAAGTGCACTCTGTTATCGAAATTTCGAAGTTCTTTTATATTGTAACTTCTCAATTTCAGTGATAAAAAAGTTATAAGTCGTTGAAAAAAAAGTTATAAGTCGGTCGATCGAACGTCTTGAGATGTAAAAACGGGATAGTTTGAACCTCTGAAAACGATCATTTCGAGACTTACGAGTTTTGGAATGATAATATTCGATAGAAGAAATCAACAAATTGGTAATTCCGAGACCGAATCACTAAATAACCATAATTTTCTGATCAAAGCATTGAAACATTGTTTTCAACACCCGAAATAGATATGGAAAAATGAAAAAATTACTATTATTATTATAATCAATAAATTATTCCAAATACAATAAAAAATCCCAGGATATAAAACCTTCATTTTTCTTAACTATCATCGACTGTGCAGATTTGTCTTGTTAATTAATAGATGATATCAAATTGAAAATTCTAGAATGAAAAATC
>JAPYZK010010555.1:0-11145 GCA_030522785.1 Platygaster equestris | reverse complement strand
TAAGATGTTGTGAATAGTTCGAGAAGGTTTTGAAAGGTTTTGGAAGGTTCCAGAAGATGTTATAAGAATTATAAACAATTTACAGATTTCTCGAAGATTATAAAAGATTCTAGAAAGTTCTAGAAGGTTTTGTATGGTTCCAGAAGGTTGTACCAGGTTTTGAAACGTTCTAAAAGGTTCTAGAAAGTTTTTGAAGGTACTGAAATGTTCTAGAAGATATTTGAAGATTCTTCAATATTCTAGGAAGTTCTGAAAAGTTGTAGAAGGTTTTGGAATGTTTCACTAGACTTTTCAGGCATGTTGTAGAAGGTTCCTAATAGTTCTAGGAGAATCTGGAAGGTTCTGGAAGATTTCGAAAGATAGAAGAAGGTTCTGAAATGTTCTGGATCAAGTTCTAAGACATTCTAGAAGGTTCTTGTAACTTTCAGAAGGTTCTGTATAGTTCCAGAAGGTTGTAGAAAGTTTTGAAATGTTCTAAAAGGTTCCAGAAAGTTTTTGAAGGTATTAGAATATTCTAGAAGGTAGCTGAAGATTTTAGAATATCCTATAAGCTTCTGAAAAGTTGTACATAGGTTTTGGAATGTTTTACAAGACTGTTCTAGATTGTTGTAGAAGGTTCTCAAAGGTTATGAATAGTTCTAAAGGGATGTGAATAGTTCGAGAAAGTATTGAAAGGTTTCGGAAGGTTCTAGAAGATATTAGAAGGATTATGAATACTTTAGAGTTCTCTTGAAGATTCTGAAATATTCTCTCAAGTTCTAGAACATTCTTTAAGGTTTCAGAAGGTTGTAGAATGTTTCGAAATGTTCTAAAAGGTTCTAGAAAGTTCTAGAAGGTTTTGCATGGTTTTAAGAATATTCTAAATGATTCTAGAAGGTTATAGAAAATTTAGGAAGATGCTAGAAGATTAAGACATAGTGTGCATAAGATGTTTACACATCAAACGTGAGTGCCGGGTGCTCACTGATATATTTCATTTATCGTTGCTTCGGTTTGTGGGAATCGAAGACTCTTGGAATAGTGCGTATTTTGTCCACTGTTTCCATTATTCGGACGCCGCACTTGTCAGCAGTTTTTTCGCGGAGAATGATTACACTGGTGCACGAGGATTTCTTTCCATCAGGCAAGAATAAAAACCGTCCATCTCCACGCAATCATAATAGAATCTTGGTAATTAGAGTCGACATTTAATGAGACTTTCTTTCAATTTTATTACACTTTCGTGCGCGGCAAAAAAGACCCATCAAACTTTCATTCAATCGTTTCATTTCCCACTATATGTAACACTATCACTCTGCGGAGAAATGAAACTTAATTACTTGAGCGTTCGATATGATTCGAATTGCATGCAAATATTTGTATCGTCGCCATAAAAATTTTGTTTGCGGAACTCGGCGACGCTTTGAAGTCATGCGAAAGAAACGAAGAGTTAGATTTCATAATTGTCGGATTTTTCACTGCGCGAAAAGCTATAATGGTTTAGCTTAGGTAAGATGTTGGAGGTTCAAACCCCTCTACTAGAGGGTCTATTACGATAATAATTTCACGTGAAATGAAATGAAGTTCGGTGAATTCAGAACTTTTCACTTCTCGTGAAATTAAAGATGTTAACACATTAAAATTGTTTACAAGGTTTATATAAAAACTATAACCACTAAGGTTGTTGTTAACGTAGTTAAAAAATTCCAACCCATCCATCATTTCTGCAGGTTTCGTTGAAAAATCTAATTTTCGACACTAAAAATATTGCTCTATTGGCGTAGGTGCCCCCCAAAACCCTGATTGCACTCCACGCCGATCAGGAAATCGCACTTCAACTCGACGACGCATCGCAAGAACATGAGTATTTACCAAGCGCATTATCCCACTCGTTGAATATATTACATTATAAGAACAAGAGCCATGAGCTTCCTACTTCCCTCGATCCGAGGTGGGAAACGATGCGAGCTGGGAAAATGGGTTCCATGGGGGGAGCGTGAGCGATATTTCACGGCGATCATTCCGCTCATCGCGGGCTCTCGCGAAGGGAGCGATTGATTGTAATAGTCGGTCGGCCGGGAAGATAAACGCGCCGCGATAGCGTTTAATACTCTTTAGCATCGGCGATTATTCCGATGTCGGTGGACTGGTGAACATGGCCGATAAATTTTCATTGATTTCGAGCGGCCGGTATCGCGCGTTTCATCGGGGCGAGTTTTCTAACGACTCAATAATAGCCGGCGAGAAAAATAAGGTGCGGACGGTAATTGGGCCCCGCTTGCGGAGGGATTGCTAAAAGTCACGGCTTGTGCAAGTCGTGAATTACAGGAAACGCGGCTCCGAATTTGAAATGTCCATTCCGAGATGAATGAATTATCGTCGATTTTTGTATCGTTTTGTCGGTTTGTGGGAATCGGAGACCGTGGGAAAAGTGCGTATTCTGTCCACTGCTTTCATTATTTGGACGCCGCACTTAATTGTCAGCAGTTTTCTCGCGGAGAATGATTATACACTAGTGCACGAGAATTTTTTAATGTGTGAACATCTTTAATTTCGCTCCTGGTATGGGACAGTATGGGCTCGGGCCGCGTAAGACGTGTAAGGTGTAAGGCGTGAGAGGGAAGGCGATCTTACAGAGATCCACGCGTAGCGTCAATTGCTAGCAGTTTCTGGAATTTTCAGGAAGGTTCTAGAACATTTTAGAAAGTTCTTGAAGGTTCTGGAATGTCCTGGAAGGTTCTTGAAAGTTGTATAAGGTTTTGGAATGTTTCACAAGCTTGTTCTGGAATGTTGTAGCATGTTATAAATAGTTCTAGATGGTTCTTTGAAGTTCAGGAAGGTTTCAGAAGATAGTAGAAGGTTCGTGAATGTTTTGGAAGGTTCTAATATGTTTTGAGGAAGGTTCTAAGAAATTCAAAAAGGTTCTTGTAGGTTTCAGAAGGTTCTGTAAGGTTCCAGAAGGTTGTAGAAGGTTTCGAAACGTTCTGAAAGGTTCTAGAAAGTTTTTAAAGGTATTGGAATGTTCTAGAAAGTAGTTGAAGATTCTATGATATTCTAGAAGGTTCTAAAAAGTTATAGAAGGTTTTGGAATGTCTTACAAGACTTTTCAGAAGTGTTGTAGAAGGTCCTTAATAGATCGAGGGGGGTCTGGAAGGTTCTGGAAGGTTTCGACAGATAGCAGAAGGTTATAAAATGTTCTGAGTCAGGTTCTAAGAAATTCCAGAAGGTTGTAGAAAGTTTTAACATGTTCTAAAAGGTTATAGAAAGTTTTTTAATGTTTGAATTTTGGAGTTTCCTTCAGCCCCCTTTGCGTGGACCTCAAATGAATGTGAATAATATAGGAATTATAGAATGATTCCAAATTCTGAATATTATAAAACGTCGAAAATTTCGTCCAGTTCAACAATTCTCGAATTTACAAAAATTTTGTGAATTATCATCCCTCGCAATTACATTTTGCCAGTTCCTTCACCCTCTGTGTAGGTATAACTCCGCATGTTATAAACATTTTCATACAATGACGACCAGAAGTCACAAAACTTGCAAAAGCCCCCCCCCCCCCATTTCGAAAAATCAAACGCTGATGATCATCATCGATCCATCGATCAGCGTACGACGAGCTGTGTTATATTACACGCAGCGCGTGTAATTGCGATCCGCCGCCGAGACGCCATTTATCAAGTCACGATTCACATCCGCGATTTGCGAATGCGAGAATAAAAGGAACAATACGTTCCGAGCGGAAAAGCGCCCCGGGGCCTGTTAATTTCGCGAAAGCAGCGCGTCTCGCCACGTCTTCCATTACGTAATTGATCTGTCAGCCGCGTGATCACGGCATTATTCGGCCCAAAGCTGATCGTCGTCGCGCTAACAAAGTGTAGAATCCGAGGGACGTGGGCCGGCTGGGACACGAACCGGCGGGCTCGCCGTCTCGAAATCGGTTCCTCATTTGAATAAACAACGATCGGACAAATCGCTCCCGGTGTCGGGTAATTAGTCGGCCGCGAAATTAATTGCCAGAGGACGAGGCTGGATCGTTGGAGCCGGGAAAAAGCTACCGGGGAGTGGAGATTATGTTCGCGGGCGATGGAGGAATTTGGGTGTTAGTTGGGTGGGGAATTCTGGGATTCTGGGAAATTTGAAAAATCTAGGACATTGCAGAAAAGTATATGCTGAAAAAATAGGGAGAGAATACTGATTTTGACGAGTGTGGAAGTTTTTGAGAAACTTGGTGATTTTGAACGTTTTTGGCATTTTGGGATTTTGAACGATTTTGGGGGTTTTTAGTGTTTGAGGGGTTTCGAGGATTTTGAGAGTTTTGTGAAGTTTGAAAATATTTGAAATTTTGACTGTTTTGAGAATTTCGGAGTTTTGGGAAAGGTTTGAAGATTTTGGGAATTTAGAATGTTTTCTTAATTCTTGGAATGAGGAGGAATTCACGTATTTCTGACATTTCGGGAAACTTGATGATTTGAAATAATTCGAACATTTCAAGATTTTTGACAATTTTGGAAATTTTTAGAGTTTGGAGAATTTCGATAATTTTACAAGTTTCTAGAGGTTTGAAAATATTCGAAATTTCAACAATTTTGAAAATTTCGAAGTTTCGAAAAAGTTTTAAAAATTTTGGGAATTTACAATATTTTCATAATTCTTGGGATAACGAGAATTTTACGGATTTCTGACATTTCGAAAAACTTGATAATTTGGAATATTTTGTACATCTCAAGATTTTGGAATATTTTGAACATCTCAAGATTTTGGACAATTTTGAGAATTTTAAAAGTTCGAAGTATTTTGAGTATTTTGGAAGTTCTTGACATTTTGAAAAGTTCGAGAATGTCAAGATTTGTGTAGATTTCAGAGATTTGTGTATGTTCCAAAAATTCCGAAAATTTACAATATTTTCTTAATTCTTGATATTACAGAAATTTTACGACTTCTTCAAATTTCGAGAAACTTAATAATTCGTAACATCCCAAGATTCTCAACAATTTAGAGAATTTCGGAAGTTTTTAGTATTTGGACAATTTTCAGAATTATAAAATTTTTGAAATTTCAGAGACTGAATAGAGTTTAGAAGATTTTGAGAATTAGGCAGTTTTCGGAATTCTAAAAATATCCAAAATTTTATAAATTTCTAAAATTTCAAAAAACTTTTGTTCAGTTGGAACTTTTTTAATACATTCCAAGATTTTCGACTGACGATTCGTAACATTTCAAGATTTTCAACAATTTAGAGAATTCCAAAAGTGTTTAGTATTTTGACAATTTTCAGAATTGAAAAAATTTTAGAAATTTCAGATATTCAATAAAGTTCCGAAAATCTTGAGAATTAAGGCAGTTTTCGGAATTCTCGAAATTTTCAAAATTTCGAAAATTCCACTCGCGTGTTGCCACACTCGCTACGCTCGTGAGGCAATCTCCACGCTCGAGGAATCTCCTCTTTCTCCCACTAGTCGCACAATATACTATTTCAGATGTTATTTGGTCGAAAACTATCAGTTACTGGTGGAATAATAATTTTTATATAGTAACTTTTTGCGAATTAAACTTATAAGTACACATGAAAAAAAAATGATTTAGGAATTTTTCTTTGTTCCAGGTAAATAAATGGCGTTTTGCAGAATGATTTTTTTTGGTGTTATTTGGGTAAGTCAAAACTGGTTACCGATTTTCAGGCATTTTGAGGCATTTCCGAAAATTTTTTGAAGTTTGTTTGACGTTTTTACACTAGTGATACTAGTTTTCATACAAACCTTATAAAAAATGTTTATGAAAATTTTTATAAGGTCGGTTTCATGAAAGTTTTATGAAATTTGCATTTCTCATGAAGTGGTTTTATAAAAGTTTTAAAAAATTCTTATGAAAATGTTTTTTCAACATTTTTGAAAATATGAAAAAATTTTCCTAACCTTTTTTGGATCATTTTGCTAATGTATAGGCAGCGGGATTTGAACTTGCGACCTTTGCATCAGAAATCCGATAGTCAACTTTCTTGTCCATCAAATCTGTCAATTAGGATGCTTATTTTCAATTTGAGTTGATCAATTTTCACATTCTATAAAATCATATGTTTTTACGTTTTTACGTTTTTATCTTGGAATATATTAAAAATCTTCCCACCGAACAAAAATTCATTGATATTTTAGAAATCTGTAAAATTTTAAAAATTTCAAGAATTCCAAAAACTGCCTTAATTCTTAAGATTTTCGGAGCTTCATTGAATCTCTGACATTTCTAAAACTTTTTCAATTCTGAAAATTGTCGTAATACTAAACTTTCGATATTTTCTAAATTGTGAAAGGTATTTGAATTTTACCAATTATCAATTTTCTTAAAATGTGAAGAATTCGTGAAATTTTCGTAATTTTCAGAATTATGAAAATGTGGATTCTCAGAATCATTCGTACATTCGCAAATCTCTAAAATTCACTCGAATTTTGAAATTCTCGAACTTTTTAAAATTGCGATAACTTCCAAAATCCTCAAAATACTTTAAAGTTCGAAAATTCTCAGAATTGTCAAAAATCTTGGAATATTGAAAATATTACAAATTATTAAGTTTCTCGAAATGTCAGGAATTTGTAAATTTCTCGTTATTTGAAGAATTATGAGGTTATTATGAATTTCCAAAATTTTTGAAACTTTTTTACAACTCCGAAATAATCAAAATTTAATAATAATCAAAACAAAATATTTTCAAACTTCTCAAAACTTGTAAAACTCTCGAAATACTCCAAACTGTAAAAATTGTCAAAATACTGAAAACTTCCAAAATTCTCTAAATTGTTGAAAATCTTGAAATGTTACGAATTGTCAAGATTCTCGAAATGTGAAGAATTCGTAAAATTTTCTTAATTTCAAGAATTATGAAAATATTGTGAATTTTCAGAATTTTCGGAACATTTACAAATCTTTGGAATTCACAAAAATTTTTATATTTTCGAAATTTTCGAAATTCCAATAACTTCAAAAATCCTCAAAATACTTCAAACTTTTAAAATTCACAAAATTGTCAAAAATGTTGAAACGTTGAAAATATTTCAAATTATTAAGTTTCTCGAAATGTCAGGAATTTGAAAATTTCTTATTTCAAGAATTATGAGAATATTGTAGATTTCCAGAATTTTTGAAACTTTTTGATAACTCCGAAATTTTTGACATTGTCTAAATTTTTTAGTATTTTAAAACTTTTAAAAACGTGTAAAATTTTAGAAATACTCTAAACTCTGAAAATTGTCGAAATACTGATAACTTTAGAAATCCTATAAATTGTTGAAAATCTTGAAATGTTACTTTATTGAATCTTTGTAATTTCGAAAATTTTCTAAATTCTGAAAATATTCAAAATACTAAAAACGTTCGAAATTCTCTAAATTGTTGAAAATTTTGGACTGTTACAAATTATCAAGATTCTCGAAATGTGAAAAATTCGTGAAATTTTTGTAATTTTAAGAATATTGGAAATATTGTGAATTTTCCGAATTTTCGGAACATTTACAAATCTTTGGAATTCACAAAAATTTTTATATTTTCGAAATTTTCGAAATTCCAATAACTTCAAAAATCCTTAAATACTTCAAACTTTTAAAATTCACAAAATTGTCAAAAATGTTGAAACGTTGAAAATATTTCGAATTATTTAGTTTCTCGAAATGTCAGGAATTTGAAAATTTCTCGTTATTTCAAGAATTACGAAAGTATCGTAAATTTCCAGAGTTTTTGAAACTTTTTAAATTCGAAGTTTTCAAAATTTCTGGAATTTTAAATATTTTCAAACTTCTAAAAACTTATGAAATTCTCGAAATACTCCAAACTCTGCAAATTCCCAAAATTGTTAAAAATCTTGAAATGCTGAAAATGTTCAAAATTATCCAGTTTTTTCGAAAACTTTCGACACTTGTGAAAATCAGTATTGTTTTACTATCTTTTTCAGAATATACTTTTATGCAATGTGCTAGATTTTTCAAATTTTTCAGACTTTCCCAGAAAGCGGTAAAATTTTTTATCGTTCGATGTTTTTGGAAAATAAATCAACTCTTTCTGAATTGCTCATTTATCGTAATAAATTTGGTTTCATTTCTGTTTTCGGTATTTCGTGTTTTTAAAAAAATTTTCTGTTTTTATATAAAAGAACAAGAAAATAAGGAAAATATTATGCCGCTGATTCTTAATAAACCTAGTCTAACATTACAAATTGCTTCACTAATATCGCCTCTCGAAAAAGAAAAAAAAAATTATTCCGATTAATTGGACCGTGAGGCAATCAAAGTCAGGCAAAATCCTGAAATATCAGAAGCAGGCTTGATATCGGTCGCAAAAAATACACCCAAGGGTATAATTTCTATAATGATATGCCATAAGTATCTTGACTTTCATCATTCTTCTTTTTTCTTTCCTATAAACATCCGGAAAAATTTTGTTACGTGACGAAAATTCGAAAAATACACAGATGCCAAAATAACTAACTATCGCTGAGTAGTGTGAAATTTGGAAAATATTCTCAAAACTTGCAATTTTTAAGGACAAAATTCTAAAAATGTTTCTGAGGTTTTTTTATACACATTGAATAAAAAATCTATAATTTTGGAGTTTTTTTGAGGGCCGAGAAAATTAAAAAAGGTTTCGAAAAAAATTGAATAATCTCCGGCATTTCTGAAAAGATCCAGATATATCTGAAAAATGTTTTTTATCCTCAAAAGTTGCTGAATTTTGGAAAATTTCGTGAATTTTCTAGAATTCTGATAACATTTGAAGGAGGGCACAGAAAATTAAAAATGATTTCGAAAAAAATTAGATAATCTCTGGAATTTCTGAAAAGATCCAGAAATATCTAAAAAATGTTTTTTATCCTCAAAAGTTGCTGAATTTTGGAGAATTTCGTGAATTTCCTAGAATTCTGATAACATTTGAACGAGGGCAGAGAAAATTAAAAATGATTTAGAAAAAAATTAAGTAATCTCTGGAATTTCTGAAAAGATCCAGAAATAACTGAAAAATGTTCTTTATCCTCAAAACTTGCTGAATTTTCGGAAATTTCCTGAATTTTCGACAATTCGGATTACATTTAAACAATTGTCAAAAAAATTGTGAAAATCTACACTTTCAGACCATTTTCGTTCGTGAAAATGAATGTCCATAAATTCAACATTAATTCTCACTCGTTGCTCGTTTTTTGCCGCTTTTCATTGCTCCGTTTTATTCATGATTTCCGCCAATTATGTTATCTGGCATCTTTCGCTTAATTATGTTATCACTTTTTATTACGTTAATTAATGTGTCTGCCAAAGGAAAGCCTGCAACTTGCTTTTATGTTGTTTTTACGCCGGAAACATGTTCCTGAAGCTCCGAAAGGCTTTTAAAGTTTATCTGAATCATAGTGATCGAAACGATTATATAATATACGACCAAAATTATTTTTTCTTCAATTCCATATTTCATTAAGTTATAAGTTTTCAGAGTAATTCAAAATTTTACACACTCCTGAATTACGTCATTTTTAGAAAAGGAGACAACATTTTTTTACTTTCGGAAATTCACTGTCTGTATTTCGTCCATCTTTTTGATTTCCTCATGTTATATTTTATTCATTTAGTTCATTTGGATGAGATTTTTTAATTTGAAGAAGATTTTTTCATTCAAAGAATTTTTATATCATTTATTGCGGAATTTAGAAAATTTGCAATTAAAGCCTCATTTTTTTAATTCCTGCATGTTATATTTTATTCATTCATTTTATTTGGATGACATTTTTTAATTTGAAGATTTTTTTATTCAAAGACTTTTTTATTTTATTCAGCGCAGAATTTGTAGAATTTGCAATTGAAGCCGAAGTTTAAATTTTCGATTGTTCATTTCAGCCTTAACCTCGAAAGTCGTTGGTGCGAAAAGTGTGCGTGAGAACTCGATTAGAGCGGCGGCGGCGTTGGCTCTGATAGTATCGATTTATCAGAAATAGATCGCGCGTTGTGAGATTCATTGGCCGCTATCGCAGTAGATCCAATAACTATCGATGTTTATCTCAGAAATTACTTACCTCTATTTCTTCTCCTCCCTTGCCCCTACAGTTTGAGTAATTCGAGGTTTTTTTTTTCAAAAATTTTTAGGTTATTTGAAGGTTAGCAGATATTTACACACCGCGAAATTTTCTCGTACTGCGATACGATACATCGAAACTTTTTCCCGGGCACGTGAGACACAGGCTGAGAAGGCTCAAAAGTGATTGTAGTTTTTATAAAAACAGGCCAAATTTTTATAAAATAAGCGAATTATTTATAAAAATTCGTTTTTTTATAAGGTCGATTTTGTAAAAGTTACATAAAATTTTCGATTTTTATAAAGTGGTTTAATAAAAACATTATAGAAAAAATTTTTTTGTAACATCTGTCAATTTTCGTATAATTCATCTGTTTTTTTTTTTTCCATAAAAACAACTGAAAGTCTCCAAATTTTTGTATAAAATCTTTATATTTATAAAAATTTCGCGATTTGCATAAAAAGTTTCATATTTTTGTACAGAAAAACTTTCCTGGTATAAGGAAATTCTCTTATAGTGATATTTGATACGTTTTTATTACACTAGGGAATAGAAAATCATGTTCGTAACGTTTTTTAGCAATTATGAAATGTAAAAACATATGATTTTATAGAATTCGAATATTCTTCAACTCAAATTGGAAATAAACATCCAAATTGACAGATTTGATGGACAAGAAAGTTGACTATCGGATTTCTGATGCAAAGGTCGCAAGTTCCAATCCCGTTGCCTCCAAAAAATTTTAAATTTCCCTCGAAACGAAATTCGAGCTAGAGGCTCATAAACTTATAAAAAATGGTATATACATTAGCAAAATGATTCAAAAAAGGTTAGAAAAAATTTTGCACATTTTTAAAAACGTTGAAAAAAAATTTGTATAAGAAAAATTTTTATTTACAAAACTTTCATAAAACCACTTTATAAAAAATACAAATTCAATGAAAATTTTATAAAACCGACCTTAGAATAGTATATTATGTTCCCAAAGGGCGAAAAGTTTTTTTGGACAAATGCGAGTTTATATTTCGAGGCGAAGCCGAGGAATATAATCGTATGCGTCCAAAACGACTTCTTGCCCTTTGGCACATACGATACTTTATACCCTGAAGGCAATAAAAAGGTTTTTC
>JAPYZK010010550.1:0-12886 GCA_030522785.1 Platygaster equestris | reverse complement strand
ATCGATGAAAATTGACAGGAATGAATGGTAACAATAGTACATAATCAATGAGGATTCATGGGAATCGATATGAATTTATTAGAATGAACGGGAATTGATTGAAATTGATAGGAATGGATGTTTAAATAGATAGTAGTTGATAGGAATTTATGGGAATTGGTAGGAATCAATGGGGGTCGATAGAAATCGACGAGAATAAATGGAAATCGACAGTGATGGATGAGAATTCATATGATTTCATAGGAAACGATGGAATTAATAGTAATTAATGGGAAATAAAGGATGCATATAAATAGTGCATAATGGATGGGAATTCATAAGAATTTTTGAAAAATGATGGAAATCGATCGGAATTTATCGAAATCAATGGTAATCGATCAAATTGGTTGGCAACTGATGAAAATTAATGGGAATTAATCAAAATGAATAATAATTGAGAGAAATCTATAGGAATCGAGAGTTGATAGTAGATGTTGATGGTAATAAGTGGAAATCAACAGTAATTGATTGAAATTAATAGGAATCGATTGAAATTAATAAGAATTGATCAGAATTAATAGAAATTGATAGGAATAAACGTATATCAATGAGAATTCATGTTTATATGAATTCATAGTAATCGAAGTTGATTAGAATTCATAAGAGTTCATGGAAATCAATGGGAATTGGTAGGAATCGATATAAATTGATAGGAATGAATGGACACAATAGTACGTAATTAATGAGAATTCATGGGAATCGATAGGAATTCATAAAAATGAATGGAAATCAATAGAAATTAATAAGAATGGATGGTTAAATCGATAGTCGTCGATAGGAATTTATGGGAATTTGTGGGAATCGATGAAAATCGATAGAAATCGACGACAATAAATGGAAATCGACAGTGATTGATAGGAATTCATTTGAAATCATAGGAAACGATGGAATTGATAGAAATTAATGGGAAATAAAGGATGGATATTAATAGTGCATGATGTATGGGAATTCACAGGAATTTTTAAAAATTGATGGGAATCGATTGGAATTTATCAAAATCAACGCAAATCGATGAGTTTTTATGGCAACTGATGAAAATTGATGTGAATAAATCAAAATAAACCAAAATTGGTAGAAATCTATAGGAATCGAGAGTTGATAGTAGATATTGATAGGAATAAATGGTAATCAATAGTAATTGATGGGAATTCATAGGAATCTATGGGTCCTTATAGATATAAAGTATGAAATACCCATTGATATTTGTAATAGCATGTATAGGAATTATTCGAAGAAATTATAATCGTAAAATGCAGGCGCGCGTAGCGCGCGCACCATGTCTAGAATGAGAAATTAGGGAAAATTGATTGAAAATTTGAGAAGATTTTTGAAAAAAAAAAAAAAATAAATAAACTGATTAATGGAGTTACGTAGGAATAAAGTTTTGGAAAGGAAAACATTCGAGATATAAGAATGTGCGCTATTTTTCGAAATTTCGAGTTTTGGCATTTTTGTATTGAAATTTCGAAGTTTTTGAACTCATAATATATTTTCTTTGTTTTTGTATGTTTCTGAAGGAAACGTTTTTGAATTTACACATTTTATTTTTCGAAATTGAAAATATAATTCCTCGAAGTATTTTCGAATGTTTTTCGAATTTAATTATGTCGTTTCGAAATTTCGTAACTTTTAAACTTCAGAATTTATGGAGTTTTCATGGTTGAACTTCTTTCCGACTGAAACTGGAAAATTTTGAATGTAAAAATTAAGATTTTTTGTACTTTAGAGAATTTCACTCTTTTTAATGATGGACTTAAAATAGAGTAGCTTGAACTCGAAATTTGTGGATTTCTGAATTAAATCGTACAATTTCGGGAAGTACAATTTTCGCAACTCCGAAATTTTAGTTTTTTGGAGTTTTCTGATTTTTATTTTCGGTCTTCAAAAAATTGCAATATATTTGAAGTATAAAAATTTTCGAACTTTTTAGTATTTTTGATAATTGAAATAAATTTGAATAAATTGACATTTATTTCAAATTTATTTTATTTACTATTTTTGTTTTTTTATTATTGTAATTTATTTGTAATAAGTTGTATAAATTCATATAATTTTTACGTTTAAATTTAGAACACTATGAACTTGACATTTTTTATTTTCGATTTTGGTTTTCGATGTACTCAAAATGTCAATACATTGGAAAAATTTTAAATTGTATCCAAATGTTGATAAAATGTCATCAAAATCTATAATCCAAATTCTACATTTCAATTCAAAATGTAAAAATTATTAAATGACACACTTTTCAACTACTATTTTAAATTTTTGGATTTCAGATTTACAGAATTCTCGAATATCTAGACAATTTCAAATTCCGTATTTCTGCATTCGAATCCCAAAAATGACCAAAATTATTCAACATTTCAAATTCTATAACTGTAAGAATCAAAATTTGCGAATTCGTAAAAAAATTTCGGGAGTAACTTTCGGCTTCCAAAAGTTGTCGAATTTTCATAAAATTTTTCAATTTGTTCGGGAATTTTCGTAACGTGAAAAAATTTTGTCGACTATTTGCGAATATTTATAGACCTGTTTCTTTTTTTGCTATTTCCACCCTAAATATTATCGAAAAATTTCTGCTACAATGAATTCAAGAATGTTTTCTACCCCACGAATTTGTGTCATGCTTTCATATCTTCAATCATCACTTTGAAGCTCAATTTATGAGTACGTACTTATCTCTGAAAGTTTTAATGAACTTCGGTATTTTCGTTCACTTTTTCTGTTGATATTTTTCTGCAATTAGGACAAATTTCTCTCTAAGTTTGCACTGAAAAAGTACTTAAAGTTTTATTTACCATGAATATGAATGATGAAAAATATGAAATCTCGTGATTTTTAATACGACTCCAAAGAATCTCCATTAAGAGTGTCTACAGACTTATATTTTCACGTAATTACTTTTTCAGAGGTTTGAAGTATGTTTGGAAATAAATAAATCGAGAAAATATTGCACCAATAAATATTCAGTTTATGGAATTTTGAATGAATTCTCTACTGAACTTTTATGGATGGAAGAAATTTAAGAATTTGAAATTATGTTGGATATGAAAATTTTCAGATTTTTCGAAATGGAAATTCAAAGATTTCGCAGCTTTGTATCGAAAATAATACATTTGAAATTCAAATTTGGATGAAAATGTGATTCCTGAAACTAAGAATTTTGACTATAGAATTTATGGGAAAATAAAGAATTGAGTATTAATTTTTTTTAAGTGTTAAAACTTAGTCTCGAAACATATGAAAAATCATCAAAATTGCAAGAAATTTAATGATTTTCACAGAAGATTAAAAGTTATGACTGTTTTTGCGATTTTGAGAAATTCACCAGGTTTATTTATAATACTGAGAAAATATCAAAAATGTTGAAATTTCCAAATATTCAAAAATAATGACAAAATTTCTAAAATGCCGATATTTTCAAAATGTTTATTTTTTCAAATTTTTACCTAAATAGTTACAAGTTGTTACAAAATTGTGAATTTTTCATTTCAAAATGCTCGAAATTTTAAAAATTCTCAAAATTCTTAAAATTTTCATAATTCTGGGAATTGTCCAAATTCTCAAGATTTTTGCAATTTTCAAAATCCTTCGAATGTAAAAAATGTTCTGAATCTGATAAAATTTTAGAAATTTTAAAAATTCTTTCAATTCCCAAATTTTTTGAAATTGAATGAAATTTACGAAATTCGTCAAATTTTCAATGTAACCCAAATCTTCGAAATTCTCAAATTTGAATAATTCAAAAATTTTTCTAATTTTAAAGATTTTCTTAATTTACAAATTGGTCAAAATTTTCGAATTTTTCGCATACCTCGAATACTTGAAATGTCCAAAATGTGTAGAATTCTCATAACTTTGAATTTTCAAGATAATCAAAATTTTCAAAATTTGCAAAATTTGCAATGATTCAAAATTTTTTTTTAATTCCCTAGATTTTTATGATTTCCGAAATTTCTAAAATTCTCGAATTTTTCATAATTTTCGAAATAATCGAAATTTACAAAATTTGTAGAACTTACATAACTTCAAATTTTCAAGATAATCAAAATTGTTGAAATTCTCAAAATATTAATAATTTTCTAACTCTTAAGATTTTCTTAATTTCCAAAACTTTTAAAATTCTCGAATTTTCCATAATTTTCGAAATACTCAAAATTTCCAAAATGTGTAAAATAAAATTTTCATAACTTTAATTTTCTGAAACTTTGAAAATATTTGAGACAAAACATGCAAAATTTCCGAAAAAATTTAAAAACCCCTAAAAATAGTCCTTACAATCCATTTTGGAACCAAATATCCAATTTTTCCAGTATTTCATGTTTTCCCTTTTTTCGATCTTTTTTTCTGCAAAAACTATTTGAAAAACCATTCTTTTTACACATGTGAAAAAATGGGTCACTTCTCATACGAAAAAAACTATTATTTTTGTGAAATCCTAGAAAAAACCAGTTCTTGGGGCAAAATATGGATTTATTCGTTCCAACGCGCGACAGACTTGCTCAATCTCACTACATAATCTGGCTCCCTGTCAATTACGCCATACAAGAAGATGTAAAATATCTGCGCAAACACGCTAAGCCGCGATATTATTATTTCTCGGCTCTATTTTGTACCGGAGAAGTTCCTCATCGTAATGTATATCTTGTATATAAATGCATGCGGAGGAGCAGGGCCAAGATTTCGGGTAATGTGTGCGAACCCAAGACGTTCCTGAATTCGTAATCCCGTTTGAGGATCGCGTGACTTTGTAATGGGGTTTGTAATGCATCGCTCTAATCCTTGTACGGCGTTATGAAATTTCAGTGGCGGATCTGGGATTTTCTATATGTACAGAGAAGGGCTGTATATTCTCTTATGATCTAATTAAATACGGTGTAAGTGGAGAATGATGATGATTTATTAGATTTTTAATTCTTTAAACACTTTTTGGAATTTTTTGCTGTTTTTGAGCAAAATTGTTTTTGAAGAAAATTCATGGCGTTGGGGATTTTGGATGAATTTTTGGCTTTCTATGTATTTTGGAAAATTTTTGCGAATTTTGATAAATTTTCGAAGATTTTGTCGATTTATTTGAAATCTTAGGAATGCTTATTATTGTGCGTGATTCTTGAAATTCTCAACATTCTGAGGATTTTAGAAATTCTTAAATTTTTGGAATTTTCAGAGTTTTTGGAATTCCCAAAATTATGATAGAATATAAAAAATTATTGAAGTTTCAAAAATTACCGAACTTTTGAGTATTTTTAAAATATTCAGAACGTCTAAACTATATAAATTTTCCAAATTTTCATATAATCGCAAAATTTTCTGAATTCTCGGAATTTTTTCAATTTATTCATGAATTTTAGAATTCTCAATATTTTTCATAGTTCTTGAAATTCCTAAAATTTTGAGGATTTTCAAAATTCTTAGGATCTCCGTAAATCTTGAAATATTCAAAATTTTCCAAAGTCTTAGAATTTATGGCATTTTATAAATCTTGTGAAATTTTTGATGTTTTCTAAGTTTTTGAAATTCGAAAATTCGTCTTATTTCTAGCATTTTACGGTCATAAACATTTTAATATTCATCAAATTTTTGGAATTTTCGCAATTTTCATAATTCTCACCATTATGATAGAACATAAAAAATAACAGAAGTTTCTAAAATTACTGAAATTTTGAGAATTATTGAAATTTCAAGAACGTCTAAACTGTACAAATTTTCCAAATTTTCACATAATCGCAAATTTTTCTGAATTTTCGGAATTTTCTCAATTCATTTTAGAACTTTAGAATGCTCAATATTTTGTGTAATTCTTGAAGTTCCCAAAATTCTGGGGATTTTCGAAATTTTTAGAATTCCCAGAAATCTCGAAATTTTTAACATTTTCTAGAGTCTGAGAATTTTTGGGATTTTCTGAATCTAATACAATTTTTGATATTTTAGAAGTTTTTAAAATTCACAAATTCAATTTATTTCCATAATTTCATATTTACGAACATTTTCAGAATTCTTAAAATTTTCGGAATTTTCAGAATTTTTGGAATTCCCAACATTATGACAGAATATTAAAAATTACTGAAGCTTCCAAAAGTACCGAAATTTTCAGATTTGTTAAAATTTTCGTAACGTCTAAACTGTATAAATTTTTGAAATTTTTACATAATCGCATATTTTTCTGAATTTTCGGAATTTTGTCAATTTATTTACAAACTTTGAAATGCTCAATATTTTGCAAAATTCTTGGAATTCCCAAAATTCTGAGGATTTTCGAAATTCTTAGGATTTCAATAAATCTTGAAATTTTCAACATTTTCCGAACTTTTAAAATTTTCTAAGTCTAATAAAATTTTCGACATTATCGAAATTTTCAAAAATCCAAAAATTTAGTTGATCTCCAAAATGTTGAAGTTACATAAATTTTTGCGATTCTTACAACTTTGGTAATTTTTATGATTTTTGTAATTTCCAAAATTATGATAGAATATCAAAAATTACTGACGCTTTCAAAATTACCAGAATTTTAAGGAATTTTTGACATTTTTTTAATTCCCAAAAACATCTTCTAAATCAGTTCACAAATTCTGGAAACCGTTTTGTCTTAATTTTTTCGCGAAAAACCAGCTAAAAAAAGTATTCGATTCAATACATTTTTTTTTATTCGCGCGCAAAATTCGTCCGCTATGCATTCGGCAATATTCGGTTACACTCGCTCTCAACCCATTCAAACCCCCCAATCACGACACCCCTTCAACCCGCGCATTTTTCGCAATCCCTAAAACCATCTTGTCCCCCAATTCCCAAATTCCAAAAATACGTTTGTCTTGTTCAATAACAAATCCGCAAACAAAACTACTGAACTCAAAATATTTCACCTCAATTTCCGCGGAACAGTCAAAACCCTTCATGGCGGCGGCGCGTAAAATCGAATCCGATACAAAAAAACAAAAAAAAAAAAAAAAAAAAAAAAAAAAAAAAAAAAAAAAAAAAAAAAAAAAAAAAAAAAAAAAAAAAAAAAAATATCACTGTATCAATAATCTTACCTCGATTATTCAAGGCACGATAAATTTGGACTCCTGAAATCCGAAAGCGAAAAAAAGTCCTCCGTGCCTCCAGCAATGTTTCCCTCCACTCGCTCGACACACTCAAATCCACCAAACCACGATACATTTCCGACGCCCGAATTATTTCCGGGAACTCGCATTTTCAACGAACTTCTGACTCAACGAAAAAAACGATCGGCGATCAAAACAAACACTCGAAGACGCAAGACACCGCGCGAAGGAGAAGGCAAGTCGCCCTCTCGCTGTTCGGTAATGCTCGGCCGAAAACACGCGCCCCCGAGCGCCGCCGAGTGGTTCATGGCCCACTCCCCCCCAGTACGCATTTTCCGTGCGGGCCGCGAATTTGTGTTTTCCGTTCTCCCTCAAATTTCCAAGATATCCGCCGGTCTGGAAATTTTCGTCGCGAAATCGTGATAAATGCGTGGGAAATCCGACATCCGTGACGGAAGACACCGCGCGAAGGGGAAGGCAAGTCGCCCTCCCGCTGTTCGGTAATGCTCGGCCGAAAAAACGCGCCCCCGAGCGCCCCCGAGCGGTTCCTGCCCACTCCCCCCCCAGTCCGCGTTTTTCGTTCGGGACGCGCAGTTGTGTTTTCCGTTATCCCTCAAATTTCCAAGATATCCGCCGGTCTGGAAATTTTCGTCGCGAAATCATGCAAAATGCGGGGGAAATCCGAGATCCCAACGTCACGTGATCCGTGAATTCGATGCAGTGTTGCCAACTCCACCGATAGAAGTAAAAAAACATTCGCGTGGCCGCCATTTTGAGGCGCATTTTACCGAAATTGCGTGCATTTTTCTCGCGCTCCGGATATAAGGTATGGGTTTTTCTTATTGCCAAGTGAATTTTTACCGGAAAAATGTGTGTGATTATGAAATTTTTGAATGATCGAATAACTTGTTGGCTGTGAAACGGAAAAAAGGAGTTATTCACGTTGGCTGTAAAGGTCATTTTCTTTTGCGTTTGCATGGGAGAATGAGCCTTATGGCGAATGTGAGTTGTGGCTTTTTTGAGTTTTATGGCAGTTGTGTCGGAAATCGGAAGTTTTTTAAAATTAGTAAAATTTTCGTGTTGAAAAGAGGGGGGAGGGCTGGTTTGTTTATATCGCGAATGTTTTTTACGGAATTTTTTCGGAAATTTCGGCCATGTTGGGATTTGGAATTTTCGTGACTTTTTTCTCTTTACTTTCGTGTTATGGAAATTTAATGTGGAAAATTTGAGAAAAATCATGAAATTGTCAATGTCGGAGGTGGTATGGAAAATAGCGCGAAAATTTGACAATTTCGAAATTGTCAAAATATGTTACGCGATGTTGCGAAATTTCGGGTTTCTTCAAATTAAGGGACATTTCATTCAGAAATCGAAAAAAATGTAGAGACTTTGAAAGTGAACAAAATTGGAGAAGTCAAAAATAGAGAAAAATTAGGAAACTTCAAAATTAAACATCTATGCAATAACCAGTTATGCGCAACCGGTTATTGCATGGAATCGTTCTATTGAAGAATATGAAAATTATGGTTATGTAAATTTCAAAACAAAAAAATGTTAGTCTGAACATTAAAAACATTGGAAACTGAATTTTCGAAAGTTTTCTTTTTTTTTTATTCTCGAGAATGCGGATCAATTTTTAGAATTTTATGTACCTAAATACACACCGACACTTAAAATCATCGAAAAATTGAAAATCGTTTGACTTACCAAATTTTTACTTCATATTACTGAAAAAAGGATTTATATATTAATAATATTTTAATATTGTAATACATTATAATATTATTATGTATAATATAAATATATTTTTGTATTAAATTATATTATAATATAATACTTCAAAATTTCAGAATGTGTTAAAAATGCAGGTTTGAATTGTAAAACATTTTAAACTGTGAAATTGTTAATTTTTAATTGAAAATTTACGATTGACTTCGAATATTTTTGTACCTTGAATTCAATGTGAATAAATTCAGAAATGGAAAATTCGTAAACTGACGATTAATAACTATATTCCAAAATTATAATAATCTCATTGTTTATGATAAATAATTCATTATTTTCAATTTAAAATTGTTTGAAATTTTGGATGTTTTTTTTTTCAATTGCAAATATTTAATTTACTTCAAATATTTTACACATTCGAGTGAATCAGGAATGAATTTTAGAAATCCTCGAAATTCCAAAAATTCTCAGAATTTCAGGAAGTTTAGAAATGTTAAAGTTTTGGAAATTTTATAAATGTTGGAAATTCTAGAAATTTAGGAATTTTTGATAATTTTAAGAATTTCGGAAAATTGTAAATGTTTCCAAAATTTCAAGAACTTGGGAAATTTTGTAAATGATGGTAAGTTGTTCGGAACTTCGGAAAGTTTCAAAATTTTTGTGATCTTGCGAATTCCGGAAGTTAAAAACGTATGTCAAAGTATATGAATTTTAGAGAATTTCAGAAATTTCGAAGATTTTCAAACGTCAAAAATTTTGAAAATTCTCGAAATTTCAGAATTTTTGTAAATTTCAAGAACTTTGGAAGTTTTTGAGAATTGTAAGAATTTGGAAATTCTTGGAAATTTCTGGAAATTATCATGAATTTTGTAAATTTCTAAAATTTTCGGGATCTTGTAAATTCAGAAAGTTAAAAACATTCATCAAATCATATGAATTCTGGCAATTCTGGGAATTCCAAACATTCTCAGAATTTCAGGAATTCTAGAAATCTTGAAGTTTTGAAAATTTCGGAAAATTGAAAATTCTTTGGAATTGTAAGAATTTCGGAAATTTTGTAGATGATTTTTAATGTATGGGAATTTTGGAAATTTTCAAGATTTTTGTGATCATGAAAATTTCAGAAATCATAAACATTTGTCAAATTATATGAATTTCGAAAATTCTCAGAATTGTTTCAAAAATTTTTAAGTCTTGAAAATTCTGAAAATTTTGTAATTTCTCGAAATTTCAGAATTTTTCAGAATATCACAAACTTCGGAAATTTCGAAAAATTTCAAGAATTTCGAAATTCTCAGAAATTTCTGGAAATTGTCGTGAATTTCATAAGTTTGCAATATTTTCGTCATCTTGCGAATTCCGAAATTTAAAAACATTCATCAAATATGAATTCTGGAAATTCTGGGAATTTCAAAAATTCTCGGAATTGAACAAATTTCGAAAGTCTTATAATTTCGGAAATTTCGAAAATTTTGGAAATTCTTGAAATTTGAAAATTTCGGAGAATCTTCTTAAAGTGTATAAAATTCTGAAATAATCGTCATTATTCTGAAAATTCTCAAAACTTTCCGAAAATAGTGCGAGAATATTTAATATCAAATAAATGAATATTATTCATTAAAGGCTCATGAAACTGATTTTTTTTATCATTTATTCGAGAAACCAAAATATTAAAAACTAAATTCCGAAATAAAAAAAGTGTTAAAAATAGTTCTATTGTGATTTTCCGTAAATTCAAACATTCGTAAATTTTTATATGAAAATATATGCATGGACCATCAATTTACAATGTTTCCGATTTCCATACATCAAAAACCGCGTTTTTCTGGAAACAGCTCTTCACTATTCCATGACTTTTATCTCTGAATTCCTCTGAGACCACAAACAGGAATGATCAATCAAAAAACCTTCATATCCAAAGATACCCAAGCAGAATCAAACTCGATTCAACCACGTCATATTTTACCTCGGAACAATCTCCCATCGACCCTGCACAAATCGCGCGTCCAAAGAATTTTTGCATGATAGCGAATTTTCTCACTCTCCCATTTTTTTCCTGATCAGTGAAAACATCCAGAAATGGTTCCAAAATGGAAGCATCCAAAATTGACCTCCATTTGTTATCATTATTTTTTCATTTGTTCGTGTTTTATCGATTTTTTACGATTTTTATACAGTACGAAATATTGTGAGTCTGATTAGTGTAATTTTGGAAATCTGATAAACTGTAGAAAATGAATTTGAGTAATTGAAATTTTGCAAATTGTGAGAATTTTCAACGTTTGAAATGATAAAAGAATTGAGAATTTCGAAAATTTAGAGGAAGTATAAAGTTTCGAAAATTCTGAGCTTGATAATTTCAAAATTTTCAAGGAACTTGCAAATTTCGAAATTTTTGAAAATCTTAAGAATTCTGAAAATTTTGGTGGATACTTTAGAAGATTGCATAAATTATGAAAATTTGACGGATTCGAAAAATTTGGTATAGTTCGTGAAAATTTCATTAATTTCTACATTTCTTATTATTTTCAAATTTTTGACAATTTTAAAGAATAGTAGAATTTCGATGGTCTTAAAATATTTGCAAATACGTAGAAATTTGGAAATTTTGGGAGTTTGGGGTTCCATTTTCACAATTACATTGGGGTTTTTTTTTGGATTTGTAACACTTTTTGAGGACTTTCGGAGCATTTTGGAGTTTATTGCAATTTTTATAACTTTTAGATAAAGTTAATGTCAGATGAGTGGAAATGTTTGAAAAAGATCAGGGTCATTACGAAAAATACTCTAGAATTTCCGAAAATTTTGACTTTTAACAAAATTTCAATCACTATCCTTAATTAGAATTTGTTGACTTGGGTAGAAATTTTTCGTGGGCTCGAAAAATTTCCTGGAAATTTCTCGGAATGTCAGAATTTTCTGAAATGTGTGTTTTCTTTCTTCAAATTCTCAGATATGGGCGATAATTTACGGATTTTCCAAAAATCCGCTGAAGATTTCGATTTTGTGAAAAAATGTGATGTCCAAAAATTAATTTGCAGGGATGTTTTGAATTTTGAAATTGTGGAAGTTTTGAGTCTGAAAAACTTGAAGAATCTTGGACTATATTTCAGATTTATCGAACTTTTCAAGGATCGAGTTTAGAGTATTTGAGTTACTTTCCATATTTTTTAAGATTTTTTGAAAATTCAAAAGAATTAGTAGAGTGTTGAAAATTTGAAAAGAATTGTGGGGATTTTGAACAATTTCTGAGTTTAGGATGATTTTGTCCGACATTAGAATTTCTCAGGTCATTCAACAAATTGCGTATTATACGTAATTCATTCATTTTCCTGAAATTTAGACACGTAAATACAGAATTAACGAAAAAATTAAAGATTCCTGAAACTTTGAAAACAACTTTTCGATTTTAAAATTTACTGTGTGAGCATTGAAAAATTTCATAAATTTTTCATTCGATGATCTTTTTATCTCACTCGCAAATCACGAAAATGAAAAAAATATGAAACATTTCGAAAAATTCCCGAGAATAATATGAACAATTTCAAATATAATGATTCTGACATTCCAACATTTCGATCTATTTTCACAAATCATGATTAATTGCCACATTTTTTCCGAACTCAAAAATTGAAAATTGAAGTTCGAATATTACGAATTCCAATAAAACAATTGTTTTTCCACTTCCGAATGTTCACATTCCACGAGTAAATTTCCCCTGTACCGAATTCCACCCTTTTTATTTCTCTCGCAATTCTTAATTTTCCGGAAAAAAGAGCTTTATTCAACGCCCGCGAGAAATATGTAATTTCGTGGCCCTGCTAAGTGTGGACGAAATAATGGATTACCTGATTGTTGACGTTTGGCATGCGAGTGACGAACTCGTTCGCCCACTAGTGGGCGAATAAGCTCTTCGCCCACGCTCATCTTAACGACCTATAGCTATTCACTCGCTCACGCTCAGTTTAGCGACCGTTCACGCACGGATAATGGAAACAAGATGGCGGACGAGCGACTCGACATATATCGAAACGTCAAACTCCACAACCCTAACCTCAAAATTACAAAACTGTGTATTGCTG
>JAPYZK010010548.1:0-11752 GCA_030522785.1 Platygaster equestris | reverse complement strand
ATCAAAATTTTACAAACTCTAAATGTGAAAATTGTTTAAAAGTTTCGAAATGCTCCAAAATTTCCAAAAACTCAAAAATCAAAAATCTTCACAACTTTAAAACTTCAACATCAATGCAAAATTACAGAATTCCATAACTTCGACGGAAAAGAATATCCAAAACTTTAGAATTTAAAATTTTTTGAAACTTCCAAGCTTCGAAAATCCGACCAAACTTCAAAACCTCCTGAATCTTCAAAACTTTGAAGACATCAAAATTTTACAAACTCTAAATGTGAAAATTGTTTAAAAGTTTCGAAATGCTCCATAATTTCGAAAAACTCAAAAATCAAAAATCTTCACAACTTTAGAACTTTAACATTAATGCGAAATTACAGAATTTCATAACTTCGACGGAAAAGAATTTCCAAAACATCAAAATTTTACAAACTCTAAATGTGAAAATTGTTTAAAAGTTTCGAAATGCTCCAAAATTTCCAAAAACTCAAAAATCAAAAATCTTCACAACTTTAGAACTTTAACATTAATGCAAAATTACAGAATTTCATAACTTCGACGGAAACAAATTTCTAAAACTTTGATATTTCAAAATTTCCGAAACTTCCAAGCTTCGAAAACTCGACCGCACTTCAGAACTTCCAGAATCTCCAAAACTTTGACGACCTCAAAACTAGACAAACTCCAAACTTAAAAATTGTCAAAAATTTCGAAATTCTTCAAAATTCCCAAAAACTTCAAACTCCAAAATCTCCACAACTCCAAAACTTCAACATTAATACAAAATCACAGAACTCCATAACTTCGACAGAAAAGAATTTCCAAAACTTCGAAATTCAAAATTTTCTGAAACTTCAAGTTTAGAAAATTCGGCCAAACTTCAGAACTCCCAGAATCTCCGAAACTTTGAAGACCTCAAAACTCGATAAACTCTAAATGTAAAAATTGTTCAAAATTTCGGAGTTCTGCAAAAACTCAAAAATCCAAAATCTCCACAACCCAAAAACTTCAACATTAATTCAAAATTACATAATTCCACACCTAGCAAAATTTTCTCGGATTTCTAAATCTTGCAAACCTGTCGGGAAAATGTCAATTTCCATCAATTTCGAGAAGCATTTCGATAAATTAGTGACGCGAATTTGACGGAGTGACGGGGCTTTTTTCTCGGGCGCATTAGTTACGCACGCGTTGCCCGCGGTCGCACCCCTGCAGCCATCGCCGGCGCACAACTGTTAGATTTATTAAATCAGGATTATCTAAGTCCTCTAAAGCCGCGTATAAAACCGCAGCAGTGGCCGGGCACAAAGCTCCCGGCTTCGAATATTGTTAATGCACAGTTATCGCGAGCCCAACCTTTCGTATTTCCATATGATAACATCTGATGTCCATGATAAGTCGCGGGTTATTTATCGCAGACTCGATTTATCGGGGAAACATGCAAATTTTACATACCGAATGAAAATTCGGGTTTCTGAAAAAACTTAATGGTCTCGGAAAAATTGGGAACAAAATATCGGAAATGTTGGATCACAGTTTGATTGTTAATATTCCATCCAATATCATGTCCATATATTATTAATAATATTTTATATATAACATATGGATCAAGTTTCAAGACTTGGAAAATATGGGAGTGAGAATATTGTAGGCAATTCCAAAAACTGGAGAGAATACATTTTTTAAACTTTAGTTCAAACATCGAAAATTTTGGATGTAGAATGAAAATGTTTCTGAATGAGGATTTTCAAAGATTTTTTGACATACTTGCAAAATTACAGAAATCGAAAATTGTACAGGATTTCGAAAATTTACGAATTGTTCCAGAGAGTCGAGAAAGATTCATAAAACTTCAGAAAAATCAGTTAAATTAAAAATTAAATGTTTCGATAAAATCATCGAAAGATTCTAAAAGTTTTCTGAAGGAATATTTTCCTTAAAAATTTCACCAGTTGGCAATAAAAGGTTCCAAAAACGTTTTTTTTTTTTTTTCACAAACATTTCAAAAATATGTACAGTATACATATATTAGATTAGATTCGATTTAGTATGAAAAGAAAGAAAGAAAAAAAAAAAAAAAAAAAAAAAAAAAATGGCGAAAAATTGGATTTTCTGTCCTAGAGCACAATCGGCGATTTTCCGCCCGAAAAATCCGAATTCCTCATACGGTCGGGGATAAAAAAAATTTTTTCATCCTTATCTACACGAGATCTACTCAAATCTACTTGGATTAAAAGTGGAAATTTCCGATTTTCCATCGGGCGTTATGATTTACGAAGTGATAAAATTTTGAAATCGAAGGGAATTCTATCCACTTTGCATTCAAAGCGCGTCTACGTGCTTATTACGCGCTATCGAGAGTGCACTCAGGCTCGAGAATTTATAGGAATATCAATGAAATCGAACGCTTTGAATAAAAAATGAACGTAATGGCGCGGAAGACTTTAAAATCGAGAGACGCTATGCTATGTTCACGGGAAACGATGTTTATTTCATTGGTTTACAAAGAAAATAGTTTATTCAACTCCCGCAAGAAATATGTAATTTCGTGGCCCTGCTGAGAGTGGACGAAATAATGGATTACCTGATTGTTGACGCATGGCATGCGAGTGATGAACTCTTTCTCCCACTAGTGGGCGAATAAGCTCTTCGCCCACGCTCATTTTAGCGACATATAGCTATTTACTCGCTCACGCTCAGTTTAGCGACCGTTTACGCACGGTTGTAGATATTATGACATAGGAACCACCTCCGTGATTAATAACTATTGCAATAATTGCTCCGTTACATTTAACACTACTTTACACTGTTTTACATCAGAAACAAGCTAACACAGCGATTTTCAACAAATGAAAACACGATGCGGGAAGGAATAAGAAGACGTTATCATTTAGACAATATGCGGTATCGCGAAATTTTGAGTGGCCAACACGCAGAGGTGACGCCATTTTGAGATTTCAGGCGGATACCTAGACATACCGTCTGGATCTCAAAATGGCGTCACTAGCTTGAGTTGGCCACTTGATAAAATCAGTATTTTATTAGAACTCTGAGGGCGAAAGTTGCGTCAATCAATCAAGTAACCCATTATTTCCCTCCCTCTCAGCAGGGCCATGAAATCACATATTTCTCGCCGTTATTGAATAAAATATTGTGTGTGACTAGTGGGAGAAAGAGGACATTCCTCGAGCGTGGAGATTGCCTCACGAGCGTAGCGAGTGTGGCAACACAACTCGCTACGCTCGTGAGGCAATCTCCACGCTCGAGGAATGTCCTCTTTCTCCCACTAGTCGCACAATATACTATATCAGATGAAATTACGTGAGGGAATTTTCCCAATGCTTAAATCAAAATTTATCTTAAGTCTACAATTAATAACGTCGATGTAATAGATAAAATTTCATGAACTCACCGAGATCGATGCAGTGGAAAAATTTGGGATGCTGATGGGCATCTTTAGGATTCTGAAACAAAAAAATTTATTTTCGATTAGATTTGGGGCTCAGACGTATTTATTTCAATTTTTTCTGTGTTTGTGGAAATATATAGAAATTCATGATTTTGAGGAACTTGTAAAAATTGCGGTGGAAACGAATAGGTCTAAAAACGAATTTTTAAAATTCAAACGTTTTGACAATATGGAATTGTGGATTTTTGAAAATCGAGTTCCAAAAATTGAAAAAATTCATGTATAAATTTGAAGTTGACGAATGACAATTTTTGATCTTCAGCATTAATGAACATAAAAAAAAGAGAAAAACTCAAATTCTCTACACTTCAGCAATTTTTAGACTTGAAAATTTTTCAGGACTTTGGAATTATTCAGAATTCTCAAAAACTCAGAATTTCCAAATTTCAGAACTTGAGAACTTCTGAATACTCCGAAATTTCAACATTCATGCATATCAATAAAAATTTCACTTACTCAAAACTTCAAAAATTTTAGAACGCCGAAGCTGGAAAACTTTCAAAAATTTCAAAACTTAATCCGAAAACTCAAAATTGCTTGGAAACTTTGAAATTCTTCTGAATTCTCAAAACTTACAAATTCTGAGACTCGAAAAAATTTTTCAATTTCCTAAACTTCCGAAACTTTAGGACACCATAATTCTTAAAAATTCCAGAACTTTGAAAATGTCCAAAACTTGGAAAATTCTAAAATTCCACAGCTTCTAAATTTCTGAATGCTTGAAAATTTCGAAACTTATTTAAATTTGTCAAAATTCCACAATCCCAAAATTTCAGATAGTTCGAAACTTTTTACTTAAGGAATTTACGAGTCTTTGAAATTTAAAAATTTTCGAAATTTTCGATACTCAAAATTTCATTAAAAGATAACTTTGAAACTCCAAAATTAAACAAGAATACGAAATTTCCGAAACTTCTAAAATTTCAGAACTCAACAACTCGTGAACTCCAGAATTCACAAAACGTCGAAATTATTCAAAACGTCAAAAATCATCCAAATTCGTCAAACCTTAACATCCCAAAGTCATCAAAACTACAAGTATTGATAGCCTTTCAAATCTTCAAGTTTCATTTTCTCCTCAAAAAACTTCAAAATTCCGAGACCTTCAGGATTTCCGAAATTCCCGAAACTTCAGAACTTCATAATTCTTCACAACTCCCAAAATGTTCAAATCTTCGAAAGTTCCAAAACTTCACAACTTTGAAATCGTTCAAAATGTCAAAAATCATCCCAATTCATCAAACTTGAAAATCCCAAAGTCATCAAAACTACAAGTATTGATAGCTCTTGAAATCTTCAAGTTTCATTTTCTCCTCAAAAAACTTTAAAATTCCGAGACCTTCAGGATTTCAGAAATTCCCGAAACTTCAGAACTTCATAATTCTTCACAACTCCCAAAATGTTCAAATCTTCGGAAGTTCCAAAACTTCACAACATCGAAATCCTTAAAAATGTCAAAAATCATCCCAATTCATCAAACTTGAAAATCCCAAAGTCATCAAAACTGCAAGTATTGATAGCTCTTGAAATCTTCAAGTTTCATTTTTTTCTCAAAAAACTTTAAAATTCCGAAACCTTCACGACTTCCGAAATTCCCGAAACTTCCAAACTTCATAATTCTCCACAACTCCCAAAATGTCCAAATCTTCAAAAATTCCAAAACTCCACAACATCTAGATCCTTCAAAATGTCAAAAATCATCCCAATTCATCAAACTTAAAAATCCCAGTCATCAAAAAACTACGAGTATTAATAGCTCCACCGTCCCCACTCAAAAAGCTCCAAAATCCGCCACTGAAGCAATAAACATTAGAATCCATATACGAGCAGAAGTTCGGCATGGAACGAAAACAAGCCATGTTTTCGAGTCGTAGAACGGAAAAGATTTACCGTCGTACATAGGTATATAAGCGGGGATCATTTCCTCCGCTCGCGTTTCAACAATGGCCCGGAAAATTAAGCTCGCGCCTCGGAAACTGCGCCGCTCTCGCTCACTTAAGGTGCCCCTCCGCACCTATAAAGCACGAAATACATAGCGGAGTCTGTGTCCCCGCAACAATGTATTTAATTAACGTAACGGGCATCAGGGGAGGGTGCTCTCGCGATTGCACCCACAAACCACCCTCGATCCCGAGCCACCATGCTCCACTAACCCGAGCGTCTCTTTTTTCTTCTTCTTTTTCTTTCGTTTACCTTTATTCTCCAGTGGCGTAGTGCACTCTTTTGGGGGAGTTTCAGGGTTTTAATTTTGGATTTGTTCCATGAATGAATGGAATTAAAATATCGTTAGAGAAATTGACGATGATTTTTAGGAGTCCCAGAATTTAGACGAATTTTGGAACGTGTGGGCAACTTTTTATAGTTTCTAAAATTTGTGGAAAATCTTCATGACTTTCATACTGGATTTTTGAACTTTTTTGAGTTCACTGAAATTCTGGATAGTGAATTTATGGGAAGTTTTTTTTTTTCTTCTTTTTCTTTCGTTTACCTTCATTCTCCAGTGGCGTAGTGCACTCTTTTGGGGAAGTTTCAGGGTTTTTATTTTGATTTTGTTGCATGAATGAATGAAATTAACATATCGTTAGAGAAATTGGCGATGATTTTTAGGAGTCCCAGAATTTAGACGAATTTTGGAACTTGTGCGTAACTTTTTATATTTTTCAAAATTTGTGGAAAATCTTTATGATTTTCATACTGAATTCTTTAACATTTTTAAGTTCATCGAAATTCTGGATGATGAATTTATGGGAACTTTATTGATCTTTTGAAGGATTTTGTACATTTTTGTGAGTTTTCTGGGATATTCGTGAATGTTGATTATTTTTTTTTTTTATGTGCTGATATTTTGGACTATACAAAATTTATGATTTCACGAGTGTTGAAATTCTAAAATTCTAAAATGTACATAATTAATAAATTAACATCAACTTCGAAATTTAACGATTTTTCATAAGAACTCGAAAGATCAGTTTTCGAAATTCAAAATTGCTGCTATTTTCAAGAATTTCTCGTAACGTTTATTCCCCAAAAATTTAAAGATTCTATCAAATTTGTCAAAACTGTTTTTTTTAATTCCCGAAAAAATCCGCACCAGTGACTGAAATCAAAATATCGTAGAAATTGACGATTATTTCTCATAAATGAAACGTTTTCATGTATATTTTACACTTTCATTTTATTCACACTTATTGTATTTGGGCAACAGTCCCTTGATTTATTGAATAAATAAATAAATTTCAGGAGTCTCCAAAATTTCGACGATTTTTTCCAAATTTCAGTAATTCTGGAAATCATTTGTCCAACTTTTTATATTTCTGTATACTTTCCAAAAATCTGAAAAATCTTCACGATATTCCTACTGAATTTTCGAATTTTTCCAAGTTTTCTCAAATTCTGGATGATAATTTATAAAAACTTAATTGATTTTCAAAGAATGTTGTACATTTTCCTGAGTTTTCTGAAACATTCGCAAACGTAAATTCTCCTCCTGAAAAACTGTACGTATTTCAAATTTTACAAAATTTAATACTTCACGAATTTTCAAATCTTGATGCTTAATTCTCCAGACTCGAATTTTCGAATTCTCGAACGTGCAAAATTGACGACTCAACATCAATTCCAAAATTCCACAATTCCTCACATTAATTCAAAAGATCAGTACTCAAAATTAAGAATTTTTGCCCTATTTAAGGATTTTTCGTAATGTACGTACATCGCCCAAAAATTCCAAAATTTCATCGAATTCTAAAAAACACTTTCTTCGAATTCCTCAAAAACTCAACGATACAAGCTTTGGCTCATCAGAACATTGTTCATTTTATTTGTCACCAGGTATGGTTCCAGAACCGTCGAACAAAATGGAGAAAGAAGCACGCGGCGGAAATGGCGACGGCGAAAAGACGCCAGGAAGAGGTAGAGGGCGTCGTGGCGGAAGCCGAAGATGGCTGTAGCGACGCCGAAACCGAGGGCAACGGGGAAACGGCCGCCAAGCGACTCCGAAGGGAGCTGGAGCAGCAATACGGACCGTGAACACCCCAAATCCACGTACGTCTTACATATTTCGAAACATTCATTCTAATTCTGACGCACTCCGACCCAGCGAACCAGTGAGTTCACAATGAGCTCACAGTTAGCTCACGTGTGAGTTCACTGTGAGCTCATTGTGAATTCACTTCTGACGCACTTCAACCGAGTGAACCAATGAATTCACAATGAGGTCAGAGTGAGCTCACAGTGAGCTCACATGTGAGTTCACTGTGAGCTTGCAGTGAGTTGGAAATTTCCACCTTTAGGCGAGGTGAAAGGGAGCTCATTGTGAGCTCACAAGAGGAATTTCTTTCTTTTTACGATGTTTCGAAATTGTATGTACCGTTGTTTTTCTGTAGTTTTTTGAATTTTCTAGAAAACTTTTGAGAAAATTCAGGAAATTATCAGGATGACCGGTTTTTTTTTTTTTTATAGATAGTTTTTCCAATTTTCTAGAAAATTTTCAAGAAAATTCAGGAATTTCTCAGGACTTTGAAAATTTTGTAATTTGTTACGATTACGCGATTTTTAGTATTTCGAACAAATATTAAACATTCTGAGAATTTTGAAAATTTGATATTTCTTGAAATATCAAATTTCTTGGGAAATCAAAAATTTTTAGTATTTCGAACATTTATATTATTTGAACAATTTTGAAAATTCTAAGAATTCTGAAAATTCGAAAAATTCAAACCGAAAACAGGATTTTAGGAAATTTCCAAACTTTTCAAAATTTTGGAAAATTTAAGTATTTTTGAATAATCCAAAAACTCGGGAATTTTAAGAAGTTTGAAAATCTTGTGGATAGTGAGCTCACAAGAGAAATTTCTTTCTTTTTACGATGTTTCGAAATTGAATTTACCATTTTTTTTTTTAATGGATAGTTTTTTAAATTTTCTAGAATACTTCTAAGAAAATTCAGAAATTTCTCAGGACTTCGAAAATTTTGTAAATTTTGATAAGTACTCGATTTTTATTATCTCGAACAAATTTCAAACATTCTGAGAATTTCAAAAATTTAATATTTCTTGAAGTATCAAATTTCTTGGAAAATCAAAAATTTTGAGTATTTCGAACATTTACATCACTTGAACAATTTTGAAAATTTTGAGAATTCTGAAAATTGAGTAAATTGAAAAAAGAGGATTTTAGGAAATATCCAAACTTTTAATAATTTTGGAAAATTTAGGTATTTTTGAATTATCCAAAAATTCGGAAGTTTTAAGAAGTTTGAAAATCTTGTGAATAAACACAATTTATACAATTCTGAAATTTTCTAAAATTCTGACAATGTTTGAAAAATTTTTTGACTTTGTGAAAAAAAGGTTTTGGAATTTTTTGAAATTGTGAGAATTTTTAGAGTTTTGTTTATTTGTGAATTGCGAAAGAATAGGTAACATTTCTAGGAATTTCTTTTTTTAATTTTGAAAAATTCGAATATCCGAAGATTTTCAATATTTTCGTAAATATTCACAGTTTTGGAATTTCAAGGATCGTGAAAATGTTGAGAATTTTTGGAGTTTTGTTTATTTGTGAATTTTGTAAATTTAACGAATAGGTAACATTCCTAGAAACTTTTTTTGATTTTGAAAATTTCGAATATCCGAAGATTTTCAGTATTTTCGTAAATATTCACAGTTTTTGAAATTTCAAGGATCGTGAAAAAGTTGAAAATTCTATAACGTTTGGAATTGTAGATTTGTGAATTATTAAGAATTTTTTTAATTTTGATAATTTCGAGAATTCATCATTTTTGAAAATGAGGACATACATATCTAGAATTTTCGAAAATTATAAGATTTTTTAAATTTTGTTAATTTTAAAAAATACGAAACTTATGAAAATTTTACCAATTTTGAGGAACTTGGAAATTTCGAACAATTTTGAAATGTAGAGGTTTCAAGTACTTTTGACAATAGTTACAATGCTTATAATTTCGAGAATTGTGGAAATTTTTTCGAATTTGGAAATTATTGAAAATTTTTATGACTTCTGGAATTTCGAGAATTCTCACACTTTTGGGAACTTGCAAGATGAGAATAATTCTCGCAAGTTTTTATGATTCAGAATTCTTCAAAATTGTGAGAATTTTCAAAATGTTGTTATTTTTAAAAAATTAGGATCATTTGTCACGATAATGATCTTTTCATCGATCTTTTTCTATTTTTGCAACTTGCAATTTTTCGGATAAAATGATACTAAAAATGAATTTCTCCACTCAAAAAACCCATAATCCATTTCCTTACTTCTCAAAAGAGCTAAAATTGGCGATTTCAACAAAACTCACATTAATTGTTAATAACTCGCTTAATCTCGCTAACCTAACGAAATCCCTTGACAAATCGTCTCATAAATGCCAATACTTCCGATATCGTCTATCAAATTCGAATTCATTTTTTTGGCGTTGCACAGTGCAATTTGACAAGGATTAGAGGGTCCCAAAAATCGTCTAACCTCTCCTGCCTCCGTCCAAAATTCCCGGCCTTCGCGCTCGCTTCAAAGCGCCTCAGAATAGTCAGAATAACACGCAATAAGTGTCTTAAAACGACGTATTTTGATTCGCAGTGAAAAGGGAAGGATCGTCAAGAGAAATACGTTGTTCCGGGCATGAAGAAAGGCGTTGGCAGGCGTGGCTGTCGAGCTTTGGGCGTTGCTCGACCATGGATACGGTCCAGGATTTCGCAGGACCCTTTTCTCCTTATTGCACGCGCGGAAAACCCTTTTCCCCCCTTTTCCTCACCCCTCCGGAAAAAGTACCCCCCGCCCGAAGGAAACGATAGTCTTCCTTGTCTGCCTTTTTTCTCCGTTATCGCGGGTATTATATCCTTGTAGGAAGAAGTTCGCCGGAATTGGATGATGCTGTATCCGTTCACGATTATTATACACGAGTTTCACGGCTTTTTGAAGTTTCAGATTTCGTTTTTTGTGGAAAATTTTTTTAGGGTTGTTTTGGGGAAAATTGGGAAAAATTCGGACGGTACGTAACATCGGAAAAGCGCAGCAAGGAATGAATAGTACATTGTTGTGTGAGCTGGCATTTGTGATTTTTACGGAATGAAAGGTTGTGGCACGAGCCGAAGGCGAGTGCCGCAATCATTTCGAGAAAATCAATAGTTGCTAGCGTGCGTAGAACAGTCCTTTATTCAACGCCAGAGAGGAGTATGTGATTTCATGGCCCTGTTGAGAGTGGACGTGATAATGGATTACCTGATTGTTGACGTATGGCATGCGGGCTATGAACTCGTTCGCCCACTAGTGGGCAAATAAGCTGTTCGCCCACGCTCATCTTAACGACCTATGGCTATTTACCTACTCACACTCAGTTTAGTGACCGTTTACGCACGGATAATGGAAACAAGATGGCGGACGAGCGACTCGACATACATCGAAACGGCAAACTCCCTAACCCTAACTTCAAAATTATAAAACTGTGTATTGCTGCAATGTGGTTTTTTTTTTTTAATTCAAATCCAAAATTCTACAAACTTCCAATTCTCAAGATTTTGAAATTGGAAAATTTTAGAAATTTGAACACTTGAAATTTAAATTTTCGTACTTTTCAAATTTAGGGATTCCCACACTTCCAATATTACAAAAATGAAAGAAGACAAAAAACCCACTATTTTGATTCTAAAATTCTACAAATTTGGAACTTGAATCAAAATTTCTAAAATTTAAAATTCAAATCCACAATTCTACAAACTTTTGATTCTCAAGATTTTGAAATTGGAAAATTTTAGAAATTTAAACACTTAACATTGAAATTTTCATACTTTTCGAATCTAGAAATTACAAAAATCCAAAAACACAAAAAACCCACTACTTGGATTCTAAAATTCTACAAACTTTTCATTCTCAAGATTATGAAATTTAACAATTTTAGAAATCTGAATACTCGAAATTGAAATTTTCATACTTTTCGAATTTAGAAATTCCCGACCTTCTAACATTACAAAAATGAAAAAAGTAAAAAAAACACTATTTGGATTTCAAAATTCTACAAATTTGAAATTCGAACCCAAAATTCCACAAATTCGACATTCAAATCCAAAATTCCACGAATTTTAAATTTAAATCCAAAATTCTACAAACTTTCAATTCTCAAGATTACGAAATTTGACAATTTCAGAAATTTGAACACTCAACATTAAAATTTTTATACTTAACGACCTACAGCTATTTACTCACTCACGCTCAGTTTAGCGACCGTTTACGCACGGATAATGGAAACAAGATGGCGGACGAGCGACTCGACATATA
>JAPYZK010010540.1:0-11249 GCA_030522785.1 Platygaster equestris | reverse complement strand
AATAAATAATACATGCGAACAAATATGGCTAACGCCGTGGATGTTTAACCCATTCCCCCTGTAACACTTCTTAACAAATCGGCTGTCCCCCCCCCCCCAAGCCCGTTACGTAGTGTGTGAACGACCCCTAAGCGGATGCAGTCAACAAAAACAATTATAATTTCAGAAACTGTCTATTTGGCATCGAGAGTGGAGGTATATTATTTATAATATAAATTTTATTCTTCTATTTGATAATAAATTGTTTTACTGTAATAATATTGTCAAAATTGACAAGTCGATTGTCTAAAATAGCTATTTGTTTATCTAGGTGCTAACGTAAGCAGTTGTACGCTGAGGGATTTCCATTTGTTTTTACCTTCCCGAAGCGTAAAACGGCTTTTTAGCTCTGAGATAAACATCTAGCTTTTTATATCGAAACCATCAAAAGCGCGTCAGTGTATGCGGGTCAATCGAAAATTTTCATTTGGTGAGCGCCGAAGCCGTCGACGCATCAAAATCTGATCGCGTGGCGCAGCGGTCACGTGACCGTGGTCAAAAAACATAAAATAATGAAATAGATGATCCGATGATTTTTCGTTGTATCCACATTATATCCACTTTCGGTACCAAATAGTTTATTGAATTGAATTCATCACTAACCACCGAATGTGGGGAAATTGTTCTGGCTGTCGGTTTTTGGGTGAAGAAATTATTTTTTGTGCCCGTGATGTAACGAAGCACAGCCACTTGATGAACTCCTAACTCGCTGCACTCTCCTAATCCAGTGACTTCAACCCAGTACAAACCAGGTTCTTGATTAGCTTTCAAAATGAAGTCATATCTTTCTCCTTTTAACAGAAAAAACGGTGCACGAAATTTTACATGGAAGTCATTTTCACGAAAACCCAACTTCTTACCAGAAAACATATTGATAGCATCTACAATCACAGGCTCAATCGGATTTCCGTCAGTGGAAATAACTTTCATCTTGTGACCTTGTACAGTAACCCTCGAAGGACACACCGAACCACAAGCGTTGATCAAGCGAAATCGATATCTCAGTCCTGGTTCCACATCAAAAATACTTAGATGCACAGTAGAATTCTGAGTTGGAATTGAAATCAGTCAGTAAAGTATTTCGCTGCGGTTGGTTTTATTTACATCAGAACGCTTTTGTGCATTCTTCCTTGAATTCTGAAGTGACAGGCATATGAATCTCACCAATATGGTTTGCCTAGATTGGATATTACATACCGTTTTGTAGTTCCATCCCATTCCGTTGATGAGAAAAGTTTTCGGACGTTGACCAGTGTTGTTGACGAGGTTCCCAGGAAATTGTTCAGTCGCACCGTTGTGCATCCAGTCACTGATCACAATCACATGATCTGCTAGATCCTCATCATAGAGTTTCTCATGAGGATCACGGGGTTCTCTGATGATCAGACTCCCATAAACTCCGTCCATTTCTTGAAGGCCAGTGTGCGAATGCCACCAGTGGGTTCCGGGTTTGTCAGCATGCCATCGGTATCTGAATTAATCCTGAGTGTACTCAAAATGCAATCGCTTCTTCTCATAAAATCTTTTCTGAGATTCGAAACTGTCCTCTCAATAATAACTTGACTATATAGCATGCAGGTGTTCTGCAGGTGATCTTGCTGAATTTGCAAAAACGTTGCAATCGATTATTATAAGTGAAAAGAATGCTAGCATTGGAACTTTTCTGGAACGTTACAGACTTTGTCGTTGCTAACAGGGTTTGAACTTTGAAAATCTGAAGACATATGATTGCTATATATACGGGACCTTCGGAACCTTCCAAGTATATTTTAAACAAAGTCTCTGAACCTGAAAATGTTCCCGGAAGGTATCGGGCATTGTGTTACAAAAGGAACTCCGTCGTAGTATTGGGAACCGTTTTGCCACATCCCATGCCAGTGGATGGCTGCATCTTCTCCCTCTAAAAGGTTCTCCACGTCGACTATCACTTCGTCGTGCTGGCACACCTGAATACTCGGACCGGGCAACATTCGATTAATCACTTTAACGTGTCGTTCGACGCCATCTCCCAAAATACACTGGCAGTTGGTCATTAACTGAGTCAGAGGATTTGGTTTGCATAACTTGCAAGCACTGCAATTAAACAAAGCATCACGCTATAATAAAATGTCTACTAGGGTCACTGATGAAACATGGACCTTTTCAAGTTCGCTTCTTATATGGTGCATAGACAACAAGATATGCATATGAACCCCCTCTTTATTCTACTAGTCGCATAATATACTATTTTCATAGACGCCGACGTTTGTCAAATTTTGAAGCAGTTAAGGGGGGGGGGGGGGGGGTATTTTGGGCCTCGTGAAAAAATCAAACACTTTTCACACCCAAAAAAAAGGGGGTTATTTTGGCACTCGTGAAAAAATCAATCACTATGCACACCAAAAAAAAACAGCCATTTCTTTTCAAATATTCCGAGTTATCCATAAATTTGCCGCTGTTGCAGCGTCACCGAAGAGTTGAGGAAAATAATATATTTGTGATGTGATACACTTCGGTATCTATTTTTTTCCGACCTGGATCGGACTTTATAACAATTTGTAAGAGGTCCGATCCAGGTCCGAAAATGGATCGGACCTCGTAACGAAGCGGCTCAAGATCCCTGATCATATATTATATATATCAGTAGTTATAAGTTCTTTCGGTGAGTTCTATCATTTCCTTCATAATGTTCATTTATAGCGAAGATATCAAAATTACCGAATGATGATTTTTTTAATACAATGCATTTTTGATATTACGTGTTTATTTATTGTTCTTGCTCTCAATCATTCGTATGACAATAAACAACGTCATCCGAAAATTCTCCTTGATTCTCTGGAATGTTTCTTTTATTTTACTGCCGACAAAGATATTCTTAGAAAGTTTGCATACTTATTATTCGAGGTGTACTGTTCCAGATGAAACTTGTAATAACAAGCCCTCGGTTCTGGATCTCGAGTGCAGTCTCGCAAACAGTGATGAATAATTGGTCGGTCGGGCTCAATGTTTGGTGATTTTTGAGGTCTTTGAACTGCAAAAAAATCACGAATAACATCCAACTGCGTCAGAATTCATTCATCATAACACCCATGATAAGCTTTCAATGTCTGAACATTCATCGAAGCGAAACTAGTATACAAGTTAGTCTGTCAAGGGAGTTGGAAACGACATTTCGATGAGGTCGATTTTCTTACTCTGATGCGCAAGAAAATGAACCGGACTTTTTGGACTTTCAAACTCTTAATATAAGAAATAGGGGTCGCGCTGACATGGGAAATTTTTGGATAATAATTTCAGTACATTCCTGGTTTTCAATAAAACCAAATAAAACTATGTCAATGAACGAATATTGCATTGGCAGCTGGGACAGCACTCTCTTATCGCAAATCGATGCACAATTATCAACGCACGACGCTTATAACACATAATTCAACAGCTGACAAAATCGATGTATTGAACCAATAATAAAATTGACTGAAATGAATTTTTTCCACTACAAATTTTAGTAAATCCGAAGTTATCACTTTTATAGCAATGTTCCGATTATTAAGGGGAGGGGGGGGGGGGTTGAAATGGCACACTTTTTAAAAAGTAAAAAATTTACAAGAAAAGTATATTTGTATATGTTTCTTGAAAATTTCTATTCTACGAAGTGTGATAATATAACTAAAAAATAACCGATTTGAGATTCAAAATTAATATATCCCATAGGAAATTACGTTAATGTCAATGGTTTTTGCCAACGAGGATCAATGAAAACTTAATGGAAAAATGAGTGAATTTTATTAAAAAGTGGGTTAGCCCCTTATGCTCCCCGACCATTCAATTGATGGGGGCTTTCATAGGGCATCTCTATTTCTGACGGCAATTAATCAATTTGAATAAACCGTTAGACAAAAAACTAGAGCGTTATTTCACTCTTCTTTGAGATATTGAAATATTAAGGTTCTTTCATCGTTATACGAGCCAACATAGTTTTTTGAAAACTTTGAAAAAATTATGTTGGCTGGTATAACGATAAAAGAATATTTTACAAATTCAGCGATAAATGTAAAAATTGTTGCTCCTTCTTTGAGATGGAGTAAAATGACGTGAAATTAAATATCCGCTGCCCCAAATGAACACGCTAACCCTAGTAGACATGTATATATATACACTTTGCAAACACAATGTTATATGCACATATTGACGTATAGTTTCCAAGCACGGGCGTCCGCAAGTTTAGGTAAATAGTTAACATGATGTTTATATGGAGCTTACATTTACTGTTTACCTAAAGCCTACATGAATACATTACATACATACAACACATTTTTTCATAAAAAACATCATAAGTTTTTCGACATACCTTATAAAACTTTGTAAACTTTCGAGGATAACCTCATAAGACTTGCACAAGTTCCATAAAGTTCTCAAAACTTTTATAAGAATTATACGTTTTTTATAAAGTTTCATGAATTCTTATACCCAGACGTAACGAACTGTTTCAGTGGAGTTTCGGTAGAGTAACAGTGGAGTTATCTTTTTTGTACTTAATTCGCGATAAACACTCAAATGTCCGCGCAAATTCAGTTTCAGAATTGTTATCTGGTACAAAATACAAAACTGTAGCTTATATAAAAAAATAATAAATAAAGAACGAATAAAAGATAACAAATAATATAATTATGTTATATTTACAATCTACAAATAAATGACCCGTGATTATAAACTAATTACACGAGGTAACAACTACATATTCTGATCCAATGCAAATATCAATGGAAATTCATTTATATTCTTCAAATTCCACGAGATTTCTCGTACTTCACCAAAACCCCACTGCTACGGTGGAGTTTTGGTGGAGTTTCGGTGGAGTACGTTACGACTGGGTAGGGTTCAAAAATTGTCATTAGGAACCAACTATTGCCCTTTGATATGTTGTTAATATTTACATGAAATATTTTGTTTGCCCCCATAAATCTTGCAAACTTTCTTACAAATCTTCTCGCTCTCCCAGCACTTTTAAAGGAGTATTGTCAGGTATATGCTGACGATCAGAACACATTGGTTTACAATTTTTCCATTCGAAAAAAAAATAAATTTTTTTTATCAATTTTGACTTGTATTGAGTATAAATATGTAATCAACAACTGTTTGTTGATACTATGTGGAAGACTTATATGGAACATAAACATTGCGTCCACTTAAAAAGTGATTGCGTAATATGGTACAAATGTTTGGGCACATGAGTTTAGTTTAGGAGGTGGTAGGTTCAAATCCTCAAATCCTCCCCGCCCCCAAAAAAAGTTCGGTTTTTTCGTAATTCTATCCTCTTATAAGCAAAAATTTCTCATAAAAAATTATCACAGAAATGTTTTTAGATTTTTTTTGCTATTTTTTAGAAATTGTTTTACTTAATGACAATAGAAACAATATATTATTAGATATTATATAATATACACAATATAGTATTGAATATAATAAATCAATACAATGTACACTAGGGCGAATACAAAAAAGTATAATAACTAACATTTTAATACATAGTTAAATTTATGTCAACATTTCAGTTATGTATTGCCTTATGAGGGGATTCTGTTTTTGTAAGGAAAAAGCTTCCTCATAAGGTCACCTTCATAAGGAGCAGGAATCCTTATAAGAGTTGTATAAGGTCTCCACCTTATAAGGCACTTTATATGGTGCCTTATAAGGATCAGAGTTACTAGGGATATGGTCAGTAGGGTTATTCTACTAAAACGACATGTACTTTACTGTAGGTAAAGTGAGATGATTCCATTTATAGTATCAGATCATTCAAGCAGACAAGAATTTACAGTGTTCACCTTCCATTCGATTTTGACATACAGCATGAAGATAATCCAACGAGAAGAACAAAATAATTAACTTCAAATGTTTCATTGTGATTCTTTAGTGCAATAAATCCTGGAAATTCTTGACTATCGCGTAAGATATCCCCTCTTACGATGAGGATTTAGTGTGACTGAAAGAACGTCTCGCTGAGCCCATATATAAACGCGCGGCGTATTTGCAATGTAGATGCATACTCGGAAAGTTTATTTATTATTTGTATCAACATTATGATTGAACAAAAAAGCAATGTCTAATTCGATCCATACTTGGTGAAACGGATTACTGGAAATAAAAATTACGATATCATGATACAAGTATTAAATTGTATAAAACTTTTTGCACGCAGAAAAGTGTTTCCTGACTTTTCAGGAATATTTATATGTTTCAGGAAATTTATCTGATTTTTATAAAGTTTTTCCTGAAAAGCAGGATATCGCTGATTACTTGTTCAGTTCGATGTTTGCTGAATTGCAAAAAATATTCACCGCATATCTCAGGAAACTATTCCCCGAATTTCAGGAAATTTCGAAACAGGGAATATTTGCTACAATTTTATTTATGCGGCATTAGGAACTATTTCCTGCAGAGAGGCTTTGTAACGAATTTTCAGCAAATTGACTCCTGTATTTCAGGGAATATTTCCTAACAACCAGAATTCCCGTCACGTATCCCCATAGGCAGGAAATATTTTCTGAAATTCAGGAAACACTTTTTTGCGTGTGAGTACAAATATTTTGCCTTCTGGTGATCTTAATATCTAAGCAGTCTTATAACTATCGCAGGAGCAGAAAAATTACACATAATCTTCAAACAGCACAACACTTCCACCGAATCAGTACCGATTCCGAACAAATTATTATCCATCAGAAGAGACGGAATTAATTTTCGATGAACTGCCGCAAGACAGCGAAGAACTTCAGCGTTTTAGAAACTACCTATAAATATGTAATTCGATTATTTGAGATCAAAAGGGACTTATGATACAGGAAACTTACCGCCACGAAAATTTCATAAGACATGGGTACTATTCCTCCAACTGTCACGTAACATGGTTTTTGCGACCTCAAAGCAATAAACTTCCAGGATTTTATTAAATTTTTCCCATTTTCATCGTGAGGGAAATCATACCACAACGCGTTGTAAACTCCGTTCACTAATTGACTGCTAGACACCAAAATATCGTGACTACTTGTCGATACGACAAAAATTTGGACAAAAGTTGCGAAACATTCAACTGTAAATGTGATGATTTGCATGATGTCGTCAGTCTGAAAAGTAAGAGTTGTGTTTTAGATAAATTTTGCATAATATGTACATCGAAAATGGCGTCTTTCGTAGCCTGCGAAGGGCCGTATACAGGCTACGAAAGCCGCCATATATTCGACATTATTTTTGTAGGAAATATCTTACGCGTCAACGGGGCTATACCGAGAAAATCGACACGCGCAGTGACATTACTCGGGGGCTACGCCACCGAACAATCAGGGTCGTATCCAGGGTATGGCAAGCAGGGCACGCGCCATAGGCGCCAATTTCAGGGGGGCGCAAAAAAACACCTGAACGGTTTAAAATTTCGAAGTTTTCAGAAACTTCGAAATTCCGGAACTTTCGAAATACTTTGAATGTCCAATATTTTCGCGAATTCGTCGAAACTTCACAAAACTAAAGAATATCGAAAAATTACAAACTCCAACACTTGAAAACATCAAAATGATATCAAAAACTCTAAGACTCATCAACATTCGTCAAGACCTCAAATTTTTCGAAATTTCCAAAACCTCAAAACTGCAAAAGTTCGCAAATTTTGAGCTTCGAAATTCTTCCAAACTTCGAAATGTTCGAAATCTTTGAGCCTCAAACTTTCAAAATTCTTCAGAACTGCAAAACTTATGGAATTTCCAAAACTTCGAAAATCAAAATACTTAAACACTTACTTGCTTAAAAATAATCAAAAAATTGAAATTTAGGAGTGAGGGGGGGGGTCGCAAATGGGCGAAAAGCGTCTTACGTAATTTAAGGGGGTCTTCTACATATGAACTTTCAAAAAATCAAAAAAATTTTTTTTGCATATTTAAAATCTAGAAGTCCTTGGAAATGTGCCCCATGAAAGGTTTTGAGAGATAAGCGTTAGTTATGCCATTCGCGGCCATTACGGGTGTTTTCGGCGTTTTTGCGACAGGCGCTCGCGGCGTGACTCAAACATAGAACCGGTCTGACTGGCAGTTTTTTACAGTTTTACGAGTGTGTGTGTGTATCTATGCGTCTTGCGGCCCGCAAAATCACGGCGTTTACACGGGTCAATTATCAATTCGTCGCGTTGAATATTGCAACGAATGGCAATATTATTTATAACTAATTTGGATATTTTTCATGTAATAGTAATACACTATTTATATACTCAGTATATAAATATACTATTTTTAATAAAAGCCGCCAGCGGCGTTTAGGAAATCCGAGCCCTGCCGGGGCTACTCGTCGAGGTTTTCCGGACGAACTACAGTGATTTTACTGGTTCTTATAATAATTAAAATAATTCTTATAAGAAAGTGAAATTTCTTATGAGAATTCTATTTCTCATGAGGTCGACTTTAGAAAATTTTCACTGACAAAAATTTGCTCATACCCTACTCTGTAACAATAACACAACAAAAATAAATGTATGTAACATTTCTTACTATTAGAACTGCAGTCGCAAAAAAAGACATGCCGAAAATTATCGTCAGTATTTGCATGAGGAACATTTTGTTGAAAACTTTTTCCAGATCTTTTACATAAGATATCAGCATATTATGTTGTTTGACGTATAATGCGATTTTTTTCTTTAACTCTGCTTCAACGTTGGCAACATTGTTTTCCGAATTTTTTGAAAATTGGACTTCTGGTTTTAGTTCAAGTATCGTTTCCAAACGATGTTTTAAAACCTCGAACTGAGATGCAACGAAAGAATTCATGACACAAATGAAAAAATCTTGTATCGGAATGCTTATTCCGCAATGTAGAATCTGTATCGACTGCAAAAATATTGATATTTTATTGTTTTTATTGTTTACTCATATTTTTGAAGGGTTGTACAGTCGCACGGAAGATGTACATGAAGTAATAATCTAAAGTGTCCGTCAATGATCGGGTGCTCTTCTAAGAAAATACACAATTTTCGGAAGGGTTCAGTATACTACACACATTAAGATGTTCAATATGCTACTACACTGCAGTATACTCTAAGAGAAACAGTTTGAACACAATTTGTGAAAATCTTATGCAAACGGAATAGTTTGCGAAAAGTTTGCATGAACTTCGGTCTTGGACGCGTGACGCACGTTTGATCAAACCATTGATGTAAACGATCTATAGAACACAAACTAGTCTTAAATCCGTATTTTTTACTATCCACGCTAAAAATTACTCGAAGTCCAGGGTGACCAGTAATGTTTTGCCGATTTCATGTTTAAATCAAATCTGTTTTAAATGAGGTCAAGTGACGAAAGCACACTCTATATGTGGCATGGAGTGTCAATTTTCATCTCATAGTAGTAGGTAATATCATGGCGTATTTCACGAAGGAACAACGTACTTTTGCCGTGGAGTGTCTTTTTCGAAGTGGCGAATCCGTCGTGCGAGTGCAACGTGAATTCCGCAAACGATTCAATTTTCCGCCGCGAAAACCGATTCCTACTCGTGGAACGATATCAAACGGGGTGAAAAACTCTCGCAAGGAAGGCAGTGCACTTAATCGAAAGTCAAATGGTCGTTTTCCACAATTACATAAAACTTAATCTTTTTTCAAAATTCGTGGAAATATGAGATTTATTGTCTGAATAAATTAACAGAAATATCATTGAAATAGAACTGAAAACAATATCTAAGTATAGTAGTTTCTTGAAAGTAACCATGATATACATGGTTTAACTATAATTAACCACTGATCATAAATTTATGACCCACTGTACCCGCCCCTCGTGACCCACTGTATCCGCCAAGTCGGGTACAGTGGGTTAAACAACACAATTTTTTATGTATGTATATATATATTTCCCTTCTAATTTCTATGTATTAAAGTTATCAGCATAATTCATTACATTGCGCCCAATTTCACCACAGACGTAATACCTTGGAGTAGGTTTTTTCTCCCTCATTGCTCGAGAAACGGAACCTTAGGATCGCTCCTCCAGGTATTAAAATGACGCTCGAAATATACACACGTGGTAAAAAATATCGTTCATACCAAGGGGCAGAATGGGACAGAAGTTGGACTTTTACCCGAATGATGTATTGGCAATACATCGATCTCGACAAAAAGTCCAACTTCTGCCCCTCCCAGTCGTAACGGACTCCACAGAAACCCCACCAAAACTCCACCGTAGCAGAGGGGTTTTGGTGGAGTACGAGAAATCTCGTGTAATTTGAAGAATACAAATAAATTCCATTGATATTCGTATTGAATCAGAATATGTAGGTTTTACCTTGTGTAATTAGTTCATAATCTCAGGTTATTTATCTGTAAATTGTCAATATTAAAAAATTAGATTGTTTATCATTTTTTATTTGTTATTCATTTATTATGTCTTCTTTATTAGCTACACAGTTTTGTATTTTGCACCAAATAACATTTCTGAAATCAAACTTGCGCGGAAATTCAAGTGTTCATCGCGGATTAATTACGAAAAATATGACTCCACCGAAACTCCACTGAAACAGTGGAGTTCGTTACGATTGGGCTTGGAGCGAAATACAGTGGACTTACGTTCATGTTGACTGTTTCGGAACGTAAACATTCGTTCATGTTGACTTCTCGCCTTAATTGTCCGATTGGTCAGATTAGAGGGAGTAGGAAAAGAAATGATTTCATTAAGTTTCCCGCAAATTCAAGCATTCTCTCATTTGCTGAGCTTATCGTGGTGGGGGAGGGGGGCGAGAAGAAGTCGCAAGTCAACATCCACGAGAAGAAATCGTCAACATTAACGAAAGTCCAGTGTATATTGTTTACCACATGTGTATGTTTTTCGCACCTTTCAATACCTGCGAAGCGGTCCTAAGGTATCGTTTTTCGAGTGATGCTTGCGCCGTGGGACAAAAATCCTACTTTCAATCCCTAGGGCCAAAAAATAATGGCGGGTAAAAAAGTATAGTTTCTTGCCCGCTGCGGATTAAAAGTAGGTTTTTTTCTCGGATCCTACTAAACGGAACCTTAGGACCATTCCTCCAGGAATTAAAATGACGCTCAAAATATGCACATGTGATAAAAAATATCATTCGTACCAACGGGCAGAAGTTGGACTTTTCGACGAGTACTAATACATCGATCCGGTGAAAGTCCAACTTCTGCACCTTGGTGCAAAATATACCATTTCAAAAGTTCCTCGAAACAAAAAAGCACAAAA
>JAPYZK010010519.1:0-13674 GCA_030522785.1 Platygaster equestris | reverse complement strand
TTGTCGATTGAAATTTTCGAGATTACATCGACAGCGATATTTTTTTTCGATGCAGTTGACTCTTGATTTCGGAATAATGTCAAGAGACTTAAAACTGTCTAAATTGCTGTTCTTTAATTTCGGTCGTTTCGTGATAACGAAATTGAGCGTGTTAATGAAAAAGATATACTTCCCTCCCCCAGGAAAATACATTTTTCACATGGCAATCGTGACGTATCTTTTCGGGGAATGCAAGCCGCGTAAAAAAAGCAGATGGAAAACGTTGATAAGTCATCGAGATCGAGGCTCGACTCGACTCGAGTCGAGCCGCTCGAGTAGAGAACTAGAGAAAAAGATTGCCCGAGTGGCGTTTTTTTCGTGCCTGCATATCTAGCCTAGATGAGAGATAGAAAAAACTTGAGGCCTAGCCAAAAAAGCCGTATGTGGGGAGGGCGAAAAAAGGGGAGGGTCTCGGTGGATTTCGAGGATCATGGCAAGGTGAATCTTTGTCCCGCCGAATTCCATATTTTACCCAGGTGATGCGAGTCGACATATGTTAAGGTTCCCTTTATCTCGCGGTAAATGTGCCCCATTCGGCAATTGTACGGTTTGGTAATTGTCGATTGAAATTTTCGAGATTACATCGACAGCGATATTTTTTTTCGATGCAGTTGACTCTTGATTTCGGAATAATGTCAAGAGACTTAAAACTGTCGAAGAAATCGAATTTTACGACTGTTTTACGAATTTGACAATTTTTGGTTTTAATTTTTATTAAATTTCAACAAATTTGGTCACTTTTTGGAAATTGTTCACGAAAATTAAATTTATGGGACATTGCTTTTTGGGACGTTGTTTAGTTTTTCAGTAAAAATGGCTAATTATTCGCAAAGAATTTTTAGGGAATTTTCGAAGAACTATTTAATCAACTGGTAACTCGAGAGTTATCAAAATAATATCTGTGGTGATAAAATGCGACATGTTTGCATTTTGGCTTGTGAGTTTTTTGAGGGGGATTTGTCCGCTGATTCGCTGACAATGCGAGCAAATGGCAAAGACCTTTGGAAGCTATAAATGGTCTTCCGCGTTCTCACGATTAGGGCCCTGCAGCAGCCCGCAAAGAGCCTGAGTCTGGATGAAGTTACCGAAAGTCGCTTCGTTCGGCCTCGATTTCATCCCCCGCAATATGCGCCGTTTGAGACGTTCGACCCATGATCTCCGAAATTTACGATTCATGCGGGCCGCTGCGGACGCACGTGTGCACGTAATATGATTACCGATCTTATTTTCACTTCATGGGTTTTACACATTACACATTATTAATATAGTTAATATAAATAATTCAATATTACCCGTAAAAAAGTGGCTATCCGGAAACGAAATTTGCGTAGAATTTGAATTCATTCGATTAATTGCTAAAAATAATGAACAATTCCAAGAATACAATTTTCGAAAATACATCTTTGATAAGTTTGCCAAAATTTAAAAACCTCCATAGAAATTTCGACATATTCTACATATAAAAACATATATTTTAATATCTGAACTGAATTTAGTATTCTAAAGTTTCATATTATGTATGTACTCTAGGAATTGTAGGTACATCAAAAAATTTCCGAGTACATAATTTTTTCTGACATTAATTTAGGGATGTGCGCATCTACGTGCGTTTTCACGTTCGCTACGTCATCGCGTATTGCGCGGTGACCCATATCCCGCTCCTTCCGAAAATTGTTCCTAATCGATCGAAATTTAGCCACCCTCATTCATTGCGTGCGTGGAACATTTGCACTTTTCGCTGGGCTATTGATTGCGTTCTTTGGGGCGGGAAAAAGCGACGCGCAATAACACGAACGAGGGAAAATCACCCGATTTCCCCAGTCCGAAAATAAACAGAATCACGTTCATTTTCACCGAGAATTTTCCCTGAAAACTGACATGAAAACAAAACTAGCATCGGATCCCTTTCAAGAATTTTCGTGAATTTGGAGAATTATTTCCTTTGAATTTTTTTTATTGAAAACTTCGAATTCACTTAATTCTAATGAGAATTCTGCAAATCAAGCTTGAGTGGAAATTTCACTCGAAATGAATAAAATCTCGTTCATTTTAAATTAGAGTGACATTCCACTTTAAAAGACATCGTTTTTGAGTGAGTGAAACATATAATCGAGTGAAACTTTACTCGTTCTGAGTGAAATTCCCACTCAGTCTTGATTTACACGATTTTGACTCAAATTGAGTGAATCTTCACTCGAAGAAATTTATTTTTGAAAATTTTAGAGGACCAGTCATAAGTGGAAGATTATTATTAAATATTGCTAAATTTGTGACGTATCATGTAGACGACTACAAAATATATCCGATGACTACGTGACCCCGAAAAGTCGCGAGTTACGCAAATGGATATCCCCGGAAAAGTGTTATCTCGCGCGCGATAAGCTAAAACTTCGTAAAGAAAAATGGGCCGCTGCATTAGAAGTATGAGAACGTTAGGATAACACAAGGGAGGGATTGCAAACGAGCGAAGAAACAGATACGGCGCAATGTAATCTTTTTCCCGGCACTATCGGACTCTTTTCGACGAATAAACAATATTCGGCATACCGGCGTAGATAGCGAACATATAATAGCGCCGTTTTGGCTTTTATCGCTCGCCAAGAGAAAAATATTATTCGGGATTGCCACAATCTAAGCAAAAACGACCACCGAGAGCCCGAACACAATTTGCGCTCTCAAAGCAAATGTCATTGCGCACTCAAAAATGGAATATAATGGTAGGATAAACTCCCTTATATTGTGGATTTTCGGAGATTTTCAAATTTGCTGGGTTGTTTCTGTAAAATGTGCATCATTTTTTTGAATTTCGACAGACCAATTGGATTTTTGGGATAATTGTTCGAAATTTTCGAAGAGGTGAAATGATAATTACCCAAATTTAAAATTATTCTAAATATTATAAGCACTGAAGTGAGAAATTGAAGTTTCGAAAAATAAACACTTATTTTAAAGAAAATTTTCCAATTTCGCAATTTTTGAATTGTTTTTCAAGTAAAAAATACTCTCATTCTCAGAATTTGAAATGTAGAATTCTGCCATCGCGAAAATAAGAATCCGAAGTTTCAACCAATTTTTCCCTATGTACAACTTGTAGATCGCAGTTGAATGAATTTTTTTCCTACGCCTCTGGCACGGGAAATCATTTCCTAAATTCTTTTTTGGGGCGTTAGAACCGTTTTCTTTTTTGTATACTAGATCAATAGATTTTCTTCTATCCTCTAGGCTGACCTTCTTTTCTATGCATTCGCAAAGCCATTTTCTAGGATTACGTTCAGATGGGAATAACGATGCATTTTCGTCTATTCGTTCTCGCACCTTTTTCACCACCAACAATGAAACTTTGACGTGACTTTTCTCGTGCATTTTCCCAACGCTTTGATTAATCGTGGCATCGAGTATATATGCGCTGAAAAAGTAGGGAATGTATTGTAATGATCACAAATGCATCGCTTTTGAGTTTTTGAACGAAATGCGATTATCTTTATAATTTATCACTTGAATTGCAACCATTATACCGAACATTCGAGCGGTCGACCATTTATGTTCGAGATCTTATTAACTTCCTGAGAATTTTTCAAAATTTGTTTGCAACGGAATAAGCATCATGAAAAAAATTATCCGAAAATTGGAGAGTTCTCGTCAATACATGGAATGTCAGAAAATTCTATAAAACTTTTCAGAAGATTGAACAATTTTTAAAATCGTTAAAAATTGTGAGAAACTATGTCATGATTCTAAATTTGTGATTTTTAAATTAAAATTCAGTAAAAAATAACAATATGGTGAAAAAATGAAGACAAAACTAAATTTCAAAATATATCGATCGGTATTCAAAAATTTTAAATGAAAATCGAGGCTTTTTATACTCGAATTTAAAAAATTCGCAAACTTGAAAACTTTTAAATAGTTCACGAAAATTATCGAGAAATTGAAAGAATTCTCAAAAAATTCAAGTTTTGTAAAATTCTGAAATATTCCAACAATTTTCAAAAATCTCAGTGACTGTGATTTTTTAAATTGCGAAATGGTGCAATTTATAAAATTGTGAAATTGAAAAAAACTTTCGTCCAGAAACTGTAAATTTGTTGAAACATCATTTTTGTATTCCTATTTCGTGATTGCAGAATTTCAAATTCCAAATTTGAAGAACCATAAATTTTCACCCAAAGAATAAAACGACTCTTTGCAATAACCAGTTGCGCACTCGAGGAATCCCACAGCGCGCAACCAGTTACTGCATAAAACCGTCCAACTCCGTAATTTCGAAATCGGAAACATTTTCTCAAATAAGTGAAAATTTGTTAAAACTTAAGATTATCATGAAGATAATCACAGAATTTTGAATTTCAAATTTGAAAAATGACGATTTCTCTCCCACAGAATTATAAAATTGCGAAGTTGAAAAAATTTCTTCAAATAGGAGCAAATTTGTCAAAATTTCAGTTTCTCATTTCGGTGCTTACAGAATTTGGAATAATTCCAAAATTTTAATAACAAAAATTTATTATTCTCCACCCAATGAATTGCGAAATCACAAAATTCCCAACTATTGTTGAGCTTTGTTCAGCAATGATCAAATTTCGGAAACACCGATAATTTCCGACAAACTTGCTTGAAATTTGAGACCACACACTATCAAAAATTCAGGAAAATTCCCAAATTCACCGTTACATACTTCAACTCGTCATTTCCGGAGGAAAACAAGGAAAGCCCGCATTAATCCAGGATAAAAAAAAATCGTGCACGGCCGATCAATTTTCCGAAAAATCCCCGCTAATGCGATTTGACTGAAAAAAGGGAGAAGTCAAGGATGGAATGTCCCCGCGCATAATACCTGAAAAACCGTACGTGTATATACGTGAAATCCCACGAACAATCGATCCGGGAGTCAGGGGGCGCATTCTTTGGGGCACCGTCGTCGTGTGGATGAAGGTGGAAATCGTCCTCATCCCCGAACCTGTTCCATATCTCCATTTTTGCCTTTCTTTTTCGGGGGTCCCCCTTCTTCCTTTTTCTCGACTTTCGGTCGGAAAAAGTCGCGCTTTCTCTGTGTTGGTGCATTTTTCGGGACCTGCAACCTGCAGGGGTTACTGACCGCGAAAGGCCTCGATCGATGATCGACTACCTGCTGGCGCATTGTCAGCTGCAGCGAAGAAAAACTCTCGGGGCCCGAGATACATACATTATGCGGCACCGGAATGAATTTCGTGGCCCACCCTTGACAATGGGCCCCGGAGTCAAGTGCGCCTATTATTTCTGTAATGGATTTAAAGACGATTAGGAGAGATCCCGAATCGTGGAAAATAGGGAGTTTTTGGGGAGGGGGTACTGTATCCAAGGGGGGAGGGTCAGTTGCCCCTTTTTTCAAATTTTTTTAATCGCGCGCAATATTGAGAATTTATCATCATTTTAAAATGAATAAATTATCTGGATTTTGGCGATGCTTTAACCTGAGCTAAAAACTGAAAATTTCAGCTTTCATGAACTTTAAAATAATTGTTCGAAACTTTTGAAATTTCCGAAACTTTCAGAAGCCCAAAATTTGACAAGCTCAAAATATTACGATTTTTTAAAATTCCTCCAAACTTGCAGAAATTCTTCCAAATTACTGAAAAGAATGAAACAAAAATTTTCGACCTAAAAAAAGCCAAATGACATAATTTCACTATCTCAATTTACGAAAAATGGGAAAGGGTCAAAGCTCAAAATTCAGACTCAAAACCCAAATAACATCATTGATCGACTTTCTAAATTTCCAAAAAGTAAAAATTCAAGTCCACCCCACGTACACTTCACATCTGAAACGTGTGGAACAATCAAGAACGCATTAGACGGATACATAACAAATGTTTGTCCAGCTTACGTTAAAAATCGCCAATTTTCCAAATGGAACCGTTTAAACAAAGCATCAAAGGAAAATCCAGCGAAACCAGGGGTTTTTCTGGAGCCGCATAAATCAGTCTCGGCGAAGGTTCGACAGCACATAAATATCGCCTGCTGAACAAACAGCGAAATCTAAATAGGCTTTTTTTTCGTACAAAAGTGTTGGGCCCCACGCTGAGGCTCGGGGTGTTTACAGTTTTCCTGATGGGCCTGAGAAATGCGAATTTTTTCCCTATTCTGGGAAAAAAGGCGGATTTTCAATGGTCCCTGATCTTTTGTCTTCGTCCACGACATGTTCTAACCTTTTTTTCAGCGCCCATGGGCCTGATGGGGCGCATTTGTATTATATTTCGGCGATTTCGGCGATCCACTTTCCATATCATCGTTACTGGTTTCCTAATCTTCTTTTCTGGGAAAATATTTGGTCATGGGTCGTGTTCGAGGTTGGGAATTAATGCAGAAAATTAACTTTGTTTTTTGTTTTTTGGTATATGTTGGTTTCCGTTTATTTTTTTTTTTTTTTTTTTTTTTTTTGATATCACGGAATCATCTGGTTTTCTGGAGTTTTCTGCAAGCTGGAGATAACGTAGGAATTAATTAATTAGTCCGGTAATTAAATTGGTAGTTTTTAACTTGTGCATTTGCAAATTAGTAATTTACAGGACGAAGAGTTTGACTCCTGATCACACCCTCCCCCTTGTATATTTCGAAATAAACAAAAAAAATCTACTATTCAACTTAACAAACATTCGAAATTCCCCACTCAAAAAATGTAAACATGACACTTTTTAAATTTTGACGTTTGAAATTAAAAAAAATGAATTTGTCCCAAAATGATAAAAAATGTGGGTTATCAACTTTTGACCAGACGCCCTTGAACCGATCTAAATTAAAGGACTGCAAGAAAAGTCCAGGGGGTCCGAAAAAGGCCCGTTACGCATTCATCGGTAGACCCAGCGAGATAATTACGTTTTTTTCGTGTCTCGTAGCTTTTGTTATCGGTCCTCGCGGTTTTGAATACACCGATCCCGTTGAAAAGGTGGGATGAATCGAGAGGGCTCGAACAACCTTAACCGTAAAAAGCGGGATCGGTAACTCGAGCGAGTTCGCCGAGGTTGCAATAACACCCCAAGTCGCAGATAGGGCGTGGGTTTCATCTGCTTTATGTACAAATTTTTTTTTTTTCGCTCGTGTTAGTGAGCCGGGCCAGTCGCAAACCGGTCCTATTCCGAGTCCCAGATCACGTGAAATTTTTCAGCTGGTCCGCGATGTTGCCATGCACTCACAAAAAAATTCATTCGAAAACGAAATTGCAATATAAAGCCATCCAAAAATCATTGGATCATAACTATATTGGTCCTGTCATGTATTTGATTGATTTTCGAGTTATCCATTGCCGTAAAGCCGACTTTTCCGTGCTTTCATCTTGAAATTTGAGCCTTACGGTGATACGGACAAAAAATTATTTCGAAAACGAAATTGCAATTAAAAAGTCATCCGAAAATGATCAAATCATAACCATATTGGTTCTATCAAGTATCTAGTTGGTTTTCGAGTTCTCTTTTTCCATAAGATCGACTTTCCTGTGCTATCATGTGGAAATTTTAACCTTATGGAGATACGGATTTGCGGTTTTCGACGTCATGATAATTGATCGTATTCCGTTGATTTAACCAAAGTTTCATTAGATTATTGAGTTTTTTGATGACTGAACTTTGTCTTGAGTGCCTGGGAGCATGAGTTTTGGAAAAAATTGCCGAATCGCGCGTGGCACACGTGCGTGCTTGCCTAGCTTTTTCGCTTCTTCTATTTCTCCGGCGATTCTAAATTTAGACGAAGATTAGAGGCGCCCTATTACGCAGCGAAACGCATCCGGTTTTATCGCATAACCAAACAAATTTTCACGATTTTTGAGGGTGCGAATTGTTAAGTCGAAAATCGAATATTCTGGGCGCGACGGCTTTCATCCCTAGAGGCGAAAAACGTGATTAGATAATAATTGAAAGGTAACTAACGATCCTAACGAAATTTATTTTTTTTTACACATGCACTAAGATGGCCCTTTTTCATGCACGAAATGTGGGCGCAAAATGACATTTTTCATTGATACAGTATAGCAGTGCGCACTGCTTTTGGAAATACTTCCGCACCAGTTTTGGAGAATTTTCAAACCGTGTGAAAATTTTGACATTCTAAGAAATTTTTACGAACTCTACAAATTTTCAAAATTTCCAAAATTCTCAAAATTCCCGAAAATTTCCAAAATTCTCAAAATTTCGAAACAATCGCGAAATTTTCGAAAATTTTCAAAATCTTTGATCTTTTCGAATATTTGGAAAATTTTCAAACTTTTCAAAAATGTTTAATTTGTTAAAAATTTTTAAAAATTTCCATTTTAATTTTTTGTGCACTCAAAAGCGCCATCTTTGTGCATTTGTAAAAAAAGCACTGTATGGAACAAGTGCGCAAGATAGATTTGCCCGTGAGTGTAAAGTTTGAAACACTCGACTTCGGCTAGCATACTCTCGACCTCGGCTCACGCACTCGACTTCGGCTGAACGCACTCGCTACGCTCGTGCGTTCGCCTACGTCTTGCGCATTCTCATTCGTTTCGTTGTGCGTTCGCCTCCATCTCATGTTCCAAACTTTACACTCACGAAATAACCTATTTTGCGCACTTGTTACATAGTGTACTATTTTATGTTCGGACTGTCAGTTTTTTGAATGTCCTTATAAAACAAATGTCTGAAGATCCATTTATTTCGAATACGACCAAAATTGCAACTTAATTTATAAAAACGTAATGTAGTCACATGTCAGCCAAAAAAACGTTGAAAACTATGTTTTCCGGTGCAACCATTTCCGTAAGTGCAAAAATCAAATGTACGTTCGTGTTAGGTGAAGAAAGTGAATTTTTAATGTTTCTTGAAGCTATTTACTTTGATCTCGTTCTACTTGACGTTCTTTATTTAAACTCTATTGATACTCGGGTGCTGTTGAAAAGTAACGGGTGGCAGCGTTTGTGCTCCCATTGAAACTACAAGTACTCGCTTAACCCTTTTAAAGCCTCGAATCACCAAAACTCACAAAAAATTAATCTTCCACTCCACCTTAAATTGAATCGGATCGAAACTAATTGTACATTCACTGTATCACTCCCAAAATGACACGAAAGACTGAAATTTGACAGTATTTTTCAGTTCAGTGAATTTCGCAACGAGTGGAATAATTAATCATCATTTTTCCACAGTTGCGAAATGTGCTAATACATGATAATATACGTATTTGCATTCCATTTCTTATCGAACAGTCAACATTTCCCATAAAATTTGATGATAAATAATTCTACCCTACAAATTTTAAATATTTAAATTCGAAAAGTTTTATGACTGAGAATTCCAAAAATTCGATTCAAGAGAACTAAAAAAGCACATAACTCATTCATATTACAAAATTAACCAGTTCTAGACTATGTAAATTATATATATTCACACATTTTGAAACCATGCAAAAATTGCGCATCCACTGCATTTTAGATCAGGAAACAGTGAAAAAAGCACGCACTTTTTTCAAAAAAAAAAAAAAAAAAAAAAAAAAAAAAAAAAAAAAAAAAAAAAAAAAAAAAAAAAAAACGATCCTCTATCGCTACGATAAATTTGTATAACGGTACTTTCCGACCTTTCGGGAAATCGCTTTTTCACGGGGTTTTCTTACAAGAACTCGTGGGAAAATTTTCTTCTAAAAATTGATCAGTTTACTTTAAAGTTATTCAATAATTTCGCATGACATTCAAAACTTCTTCTATGGCTTTATAAAAATGTCCTTCAAACTTTCTAATCAATCACACGGTAATAATCAACCAAAAACACGATAAAATACTCAATAACTCATAATAAACTAATCAGTACTTATGATTATGTGATACCCAAACATCCTTATCGCAAAAATTTCGCCAGGATCCTAATTTTAGCATCCTACGAATTAAATTTGATTACATCGAGGGTTGGGGGAGGGGGGGGAGAGGGTGTATTAAAAATGATTATCACTCGACCAGCTGTTCGCTCTTTTCTTCGCCGTTTTTCGTGGCGCATATTGCGTAACGGGACAAGAAAGATGGATGCCGTCCGGACGCGGTTTGTATGGGATGGAAACGCGTCTCGATCCCATTCACGAAAGAAGGCGAGAAAAAGTCGGAGAGGATGGCATCGAGACGCGGTCTCGATGAAACTCGCCTTCGGCTCGTCTTGCAAACCTCGCATTCGTAAAAAAAGCTCCTTCTGCACTCGTTGAGAAATATACTATTCTCAGCTCGTAAAATAGATCGTAAATAAACATGAGCCATAACGGCCATCCATTGTATAAGTCGTATTTGGAATTATACTCGTGAATGAAAAAAATTTTCTTTCACGCTGATCGTTATTTTTTTACAAGAGGCTTGCCGCCGCATAAAAATCATAGAAATTTCGCCTCGCGTTTCGACGGCATCGAGGCCCACGTTCGTACGGCATTGAGACTACGTTCGTACGGCATCGAGATCACGTTCACAAGGCATCGAAACGCCATTCTCTCCGACTTTTTCTTGCGTTTTTTCGTGAATGGGATCGAGACGCGTTTCCGTCCCATCCAAACCGCGTTCGGACGGCATCCGCACGGCATCAGACTTGACCCCCTGGGGGGCTATTAACACTCGAGATTTGAGCCGGTGAACGGTGAACGCAAACGAAAAAAAAATTTTTCGCCTCGGTTCGCTTTCTTCGCCTTTTCGCTTGGGTGTTCGCCGCGCGTTCACTTCGTTCGCCACTCGTTCACTTCGTCCGCCCGTTCACTTCGTTCGCCCGTTCACTTCGTTCGCCCGTTCACTTCGTTCGCCCGTTCACTTCGTTCGCTACGTTCGCCTGTTTGCTTTCAGTTCTTATTCCCTTTTCGTCTAATGATAGCAGGATATCTCTGTTTTGTTTCGTTTTGAGTTTTATCTGACATATAAAACAAAACTCATTATTGAGTAACCCTCCCCATTACAGGCACTCTGTAGTATGAAAGAGGAAAAAATGTAGTCAATAATGATTACAATAATGTCAGGACAATGTGCGTGTGATTTGCGAATTTCGTTTTGAGTTTTGTTTTATATGTCAGATAAAACTCAAAACGAAACAAACAGAGATATCCTGCTATCATTAGACGAAAAGGGAATACGAACTGAAAGCAAACGGGCGAACGTAGCGAACAAAGTGAACAGGTGAACAAAGTGGACGGGCGAACGAAGTGAATGGGCGAACGGAGTGAACGGGCGAACGAAGTGAACGGGCGAACGAAGTGAACGAGCGGCGAACGAAGTGAACGCGCGGCGAACACCCAAGCGAAAAGGCGAAGAAAGCGAACCGAGGCGAAAATTTTTTTTTTCGTTTGCGTTCACCGTTCACCGGCTCAAATCTCGAGTGTTAATAGCCCCCCTGGCCCACGTGTGCGCCACGAACGCCGAAACGCCCGGGCGAATAAACTGCGTCACGATGCGTCGGTGCAACCACCGTCGCGTGCCTACCCCTGTGAAATTCTATATCAGTTTAACCCTCTGTTTGCTTGAATGACCCACTATTATTTGGGACGACGTTTTTTGATTAGGGTAATTATACCGGGGCAGGGGTTTTCGGGAGGGGTTTTCATAGAAATTTCTTTATAATATTTTTCAAATTTCGAAGTTTTAAATCGTCAATCTTCGAAATTTCTGAAGTCTTAAAAATTTTCGCGATTTCCGAAGTTTCTGAAATGTTTAAAATCCTCGTTATTTGTAATACATTCTCGTAATTTTCAAAAATTTCAACATTCTCGAAACTTTTAAATTTTTTAAAATTTTAGAAATTTTCGGATTTTTTGGAACACTCGAACCTTTGAATACCTGTACATAAAAAATATTTTAAATTCTAAAAATTTTAGAAATGCTTCAAATTTGCTAAAATGTCATGATTTTTGGCATTTTTGGACTTCACAAAATTTTACAAGTTCTCAAAATTGTAGAAATGCTCCTATTTTTCAGTATTTTCCGATTCTTCACAAAATTATAAAGTTTCAGAAACTTTAATGATTTCCGAGATCTTCAAAATTCTCGAAGTTTTTGGGTTTTTGAAAATTTCCAAAATTGCTATAATTATTTACGCGACTCCAACCTCAAAAGTGGTACTTCAAAGGTGTTTTTCACTCCTCGTCCCCATTCGGGCAAAAGCTAATTTTACCGAAACGATTACAGTCCTCGGCTTCGCCTCGGACTGCAACTCTTCGTTTCGCAAAATCAGCATTACTCCGAATAGGCGGTAATATACTATAAATCACTGAAATTATTGGAATTACTGAATTTTCAAATTTTCACATATTCACAAATTTTTGGAATCACAAAAGATTCATAGTTTTTTGAGAATTCCTAAACTTTTTTTAATCTTCAGATTTTTTGAAAATTTCTTAAATGTTCTGTTTTTTTGAATTACTCGAACTTTTGAAAATTCACGAAATTCTAGAATTGTAAAAAATTCGAAACCCTCAATTTCCAAACATTCCATAATTTTTGGAAATTTCGAACTATTCAAAAATTTTCAATTTTTGTCAAAAATTCTAATTTTGAAGTTTCTAATTTTCTTAATTCACATATAATTTCACAAAAGTTTGGAAGTTTAAAATATTGAATCTTTGAAATTTCAAAGCGCTCATGTCTTTTCTTTTTTTATTTTCTACTCATTTTAGTTACAAAAACAGTCAGTCTTTCTAAAAGTCTTTATAAGATTTCGTGCGAAAATTTGAGAGGAAAGTTTTTGAGACGTTTTTTTCTGGACTCAAAGTTGGCGAAGTTATGAGGGGTTGAAGTTGGGAATTGGTGCGCTGGCCGGTCGGCTAACTTCGGTCATTGATAACTCTGCTGATTTTGAGTGTATGCAAAAATTCTTCGGAGATTTTCGTCTTATGTTTCTGCAGTTCAACTGCTGATTTGATGAAATTCCCATCAATTCTAAAAAAACTTGTAACTAGAAGAATTTTACGAATTTGAAAATGTGATTGGAAGTTCGGGATTTCGAATCTTGGCAAGGACGTAGCCAGAAATTGCGTTCGGTGTGGACGGGGGGGGGGGGGGGGGGGGGTGGTTTTGTTGGGGGGGGTGGGTGTGGGGGTTGGGGGGGGTGCTAAGGAGATTTTTACTTAAAATTAATTCAAGAAGTTCCAGAAGTAAAGTTTCATTCGAGAATTATGAAAATTTCGCAAATTCTTAGAATTTTTTAAACTTTTTGGAATCTCTGAAATTTCCGAAATTTTTGAGATTCTTGAAATTGTCAAAATTCTCTGGACTTTTGAACTCGAAATATTCCAAACTTTGAAAAAACTTTGAAAATTCGCGAAATTGTTGAAAATCTTGAAATGGTCAAAATGTTCAAAATTATCAAGTTTCTCAATGTTTCAGAAATTCGTAACATTTCCGGAACTTCAATAATCATAAAAGTATTGTAATTTTTCAGAATTTCATAAACTATCAAATCTCTGAAATTTTTAAAATTTACGGAATCCTGAAAATTTTGAAAATTACAAAAAGTTTGAAAAGTTTCGAAATCCTCTAAACTTTAAAATTCTTTAAAACAGTCGAAAATCTTAAAATATGTTGTAAATGTTCCAACTAAACAAAATTTCAATAATTATGAAAACTGCCTGAATTCTCAGGATTTTTGATACTTTTCAAATCTCTGAAATTTCCAAAATTTTTAGAATTCTGAAAATCGT
>JAPYZK010010509.1:0-12529 GCA_030522785.1 Platygaster equestris | reverse complement strand
TTTTTGGGATTCTAAAGAAAATTAGAAATACGAATTCAAGATTTTATGAATTCCAAAGATTTTGGGTTCTTTCTTTTAATTTTGCACATTCCGGAATTGATCGTTCGGGTTTTTTCTTTTCATTTTGCACATTTCGGAAAATTAAGGGAAAAATTGTGAAAATTGCATAAATTGTCGAAATTGATTGATTTTGCAAGAAACTGGGGAAAACGTTATAATTTTAGTACTCAAAATGTGAGTTATTCATTTTATAGAAACTCCATTCAAATCACAGAAATAAAAAAAAAATTCGAATATTAAATGCACGTTGTATTATTTACAATTTTTTTTAAATATACTGATAAAATATGCTGTACATTACACAATGTTGATTTTATAATTGAACATTCTTAAAAAAAAATTGAAAAAAAATGAAAATATGGAATTCTAATTTCTATACGATTGTTGAATATGTTATTAAATGAAAACATACAAAATTTTTCCAGTACGTTTATTTATTATACTTTCAAAACCCACAAAATTCCGTCGTTTACATTCCTACATACATGTTCTTAGGAACTTGGTAGCAATACAATAATACAGTTTTGCAGAAACGTTCTCGGAATCTATTCTTCCGGTGACATTAGTTGACGATTTGAAGATTGTTAATTACTTTCCATACTGATTTTGACTGCTGTATACATAGAACGAAAATATATCAATTTTACAGTCCACGAAAATTACACACACACAAACGCAGTTATATGAAGGAATACACACACACACGCGCGCGAATTTATACGAAAAAAGTGACGAACTACAAAAGTGCAAAAAGTGCGAAATTAATATGTTATTTGTTGTACTCGAGGTGAGAAATATTTGTTATCAGATCAGCGTCACAAGCTGCTATCACACATTTTTTATACGAAGTTGTATTTTTCAAAAATTTGAAGACCTGGAAAAAATAGAAACAGTAATTTATACGTTGCTAAGTAACATACAATATTATTATTACTTCTACGATTTACATCGTAAACGCACACCTACAAAAGCTCAAAACTGCGAAAGCATTTTTTTCTGTTTTTTTTTTTGTTTTTTTCTATTACTTTCGTAACGTTTATTGAACAGTGGAAGATTAACGGGGAAGGAGGCCCATTTTCAAGTATTTCAATGAATTTTCACCATCAGGAAATTATCTCATTGATATTTCGAAAATTCATTTTTTTTTAGAGTGTTAGAAATTTACGTAAATTTTCAAAAACACTATAAATTGTAATTTGTGTACGTTGATACATACGAGGATTAAAGAATTTTTACGTCAGAACTTTAGCAATATACGAGGATTAAAGAATTTTTACGTCAGAACTTTAGCAATTTTCAGAAAAATTGCCACGATTATTCTGATTCTAACGTGTTTTTTGACAATTTCAAATTTTTCGAATTCAAAGAATTTTTGGCAAATTTATTTTATTTTTAGTATTTTAGAGGAGGTTAAGAAATTGTAATTATAAACAATGTCTTTTCGAAATAAAATCCACGAAAATTATTTCGAAATTGTATACAGTTTTCGAAATATTCAGTTGTATTTTGTCATTCTTAGCGTGTAGTTGCACTCTCGAACACTAGTCAGAAATTTTTTTATCGTTTTCGAAATTTCTCTAGAATTTCCTAGAGTTTTGAGTAACTCTCCAGAAGGTTTTTTAATCCAAAATATTTTACTCATGATTTTTAAAATACTCGTGAAATTTCATAAAAATTGCGAGTACCGATAAAAAAAATACCACCAACTATTCAAAAATCTTAAACTTTTTAGAATTCCTTAGCAATTTCGCAAAAATTTCGATTCGCTGATATTCTAAAACTTTTCGTCATTCCGAAACTTTTCGCAAAAATTTCGATTCGCTGATATTCTAAAACTTTTCGTCATCCCTTAAATTTTTTCTCAAAAATCACCAAAATTCCTTACACCCAACCATTTTAACATTAAAAAATGACTATTTCCCATCGTGATAAAAAAAAACATATCCACACTACTACAATCAAAAAAAAATTCCCGTGCCATAATTTCCAAAACACCCCACCACCTGAATTCCACTCAAAAATTTCGATCGCATAGTAAACTATGATTCATAAATGCAAAAGTGAAATTTTCTGGTACCACGGAGCCCTGCCAAAGAAGCGTCATCGGATTATTCCTGGGCCGTGAAATAATTTCGCGGGGGCGTCGCTTTTCTATTTAAGCTCGCGCGACCACTGTTTACAAGCAGTTCGACTCAAAAGCTGAATCCGGAGTTTTATCACGTTTTTCGACCTTCTGCAAACGTACGTTTTTTTTTCAATTACTATGCAGTGCGTTTCCCTCTAAAAACTAACATTGTAATGAGCGAAGCAACAAGCCTACACTAATTAAAAAACTCCATGCGATAACCGGTTGCGCGTCGTGAAATTTCCCGAGCGCGCGACCGGTTATTGCATGCAGTTGTTCAATTAAAATCTGGGTCGATTTTATAGGACGTTATACCTGCTCAAATATCGATAGTTTGGAAAATTATTGGTCAAAACTTTTGCTATTCTAAGCACACTGGAAAAAGTCGGAACGTCACACTTATTTTGGATGTTTCGTAGTTTTTTTTTGTTTTTTTTTTAATTTTTTCTTTTTTTTTGTTTTGTTTTTTTGAAAAATTGCGGAATGGATCGTCCGTATATACTTATATGTAATAAAATTATAGTTGCGAGCTCAGCATAGTGCAAAAACTTAAATTAGAAAAAAATTTGGCTCGAATTTAGTTTGAGTTAGTTTTAATGGTAAATAGATATAATTAGAGATGGGCAACTACGCAACTGTCCTTTTCTCTCTCATACGAGCAGTCGTTTGGTGAGAGAGAGAGGGAGCTATAATTATTTCCCACCCCGGATATAATTGTGTAATGATGGATTATTAGAAATAAAGACGTCAATGCAGATTTTCATTTCTTAACATTAGATTTGATAATGGGCATTAGTAGAATATGGAAAGTTGACTTAAATTAGTGAACTTAGAAATCTAGCGAATAAAATTCGCTAGATTTCTAATTATGAGAATTGTTTTTTTTTTATCGAAGTTAATTAACACTACTTACATAAAATTGAAGTACATACGAATGTAATGTAAAATTGAAGTACAAGCGAATTTTTTTGAGTCGAGAGCACAAATTACAAGAGTTGTTTTTTTTTTTTTGTAGACAAAAGTTAAAACTACTGATAGAAAATTGAAGTACACGTGTAGTATAAAATCGAAGTACAAGTGTAATAGTGAACAGTTGATAGTAGATGTGATAAAAATTGTTAACAAGTACGATTATTATTATTATTATTAAGTGTTTTCTATGACTTTTACGAACATTTGGTGATTTCCGAAAATCTGAGAATCCTTGAAAATTTTTAAATTTCGTAAGTGGATGAAAGCCGAATGATTATTTTACTAATTTTGAGTTTTTAAAATTTTTGGAATTTCAAGAGTTTAATTTTAAGCTGAACCAATTTTTAAATTTCAAGCTGTACAATTTTGGACAATTTTGTATTTTTGGATCACTTTAGTTCCAAAATTGTGGAAACTCTGAATTAAAAGAAAATCCATCAATTTCGGATTTTCTAGAATATTTAAAATTGTGAGACGAGAAATTTCAGACATTTTCAAATTTTAGAGAAAGCCGAATTTTAATTTTACTAATTTAAACAGTTTTTGAAATTTTTGGAATTTCAGGAGTCTTTAATTTCAAGCTATAGAATTTTTTATTCAATTTCAAGCTGTACAATTTTGGACGATTTTGTAGTTTTTGATCATTTTAGTTCCAAAATTGTGGAAACTCTCAAAATTCAAAGAAAATCTATCAATTTCGGATTTTCTAGAATATTTCAAATTGTGAGACGAGAAATTGCAGACATTTTCAAATTTTAGAGAAAGCCGAATTTTTATTTTATTTATTTCAACAGTTTTTGAAATTTTTGGAATTTCAGTAGTTTTTAATTTCAAGCTGTACAATTTTTGACGATTTTGTAGTTCTGGATTATTTTAGTTCCGAAATTGTGGAAATTCTACAAATTCAAAGAAAATCCCCGAATTCAAAGAAAATCCATCAATTTCGGATTTTCTAGAATATTTCAAATTGTGAGACGAGAAATTTCAGACATTTTCAAATTTTAGAGAAAGCCGGATTTTTATTTCACTAATTTCAATAGTTTTTGACATGTTTGGAATTTCAGGAGTTTTTAATTTCAAGCTGTACAATTCAGGAGTTTTTAATTTCAAGCTGTACAATTCTGGACCATTTTGTAGTTTTGTATCATTTTAGCTCCGAAATTGTAGAAATTCTCCAAACTGAAAGAAAATCCAGCGATTTCGGATTTTCTAGAATATTTAAAATTATAAAACGAGAAATTTCAGTCATTTTCAAATTTTATAAATTTTAGGCATTTTCAAATGTTAGACAATAGACAAGTCTAAAAATCATTGAAATTTTGACCGATCCGAAGATCGCAGCTCCCAAAATCCGAATAATTTTCGATTTGCATATTCTGACATTTTTTCGGAAAAAAATCGATTAGCAACAATGTACCCTATTTTCCGAAACTTTCACTAATTATTGTTCATTTCTCTATCTTACATGCATAAATGCCGATTAAAACCTGAAAAATTCGGAAGTACAATTTTTTCAAGAAATTCGCCATTAAAAAACTTATTTTCCAAAAAACCTTAAAATTCACCAATAAAAGTAAGATTCAAAAATCCAACTTTTCCAAGAGATTCATTATCGGAAAACTTACTTTCTAAAAATAATTTTCTTACGCTATTAACCAGTGAATTCACGAAAGCGAAAGAACAAAGCGAAGTTCAATTTACTAGCAGTATTCCCACAAGTTTTGGAGAAAAACAACTCGAAATAAGAAACATCTACCCAAAAATAATCAAAGCTCAAAATAAGACGGAACAAACCTTGAAATCGAAAAACATAAAAAAAAATACGTCTACGCGCGTCGTCATTGTCTAAAAATAAACCTACCCAAATCTTAAAAAACAAAAACACCGAGGCCAAAGTAACACAAAACCAACCCACAATTCAATCAGAAGAAACTAAAAAATTCAAAAACGCTGTATGCATATAAAAATTGACGTAAAAAGTATGCATATAAAAATTTACGTAAAAACCTAAAACCTAATAATGACACTTAGTGAGTCTTACCATACGCCAAAACTCATAATATTAGGCCACTAGAAAAATGATAAAAATTTCCATTGTGCGTCGTACGTGATGATTTCTCAAATTTACGTAACATCGAGATTTTGGAGTACACGTAATTATTGTACCTTACGATATTACCATTAACCCCTACGTTATAAATTGTTAATTATTGAATTTCATAGCTTTCTAACACTGTATCATTAATTATTGTTATTTTGATCAGACATCGCGATCTAGTTGGCGACCAGGGAAATGTTTTTTCTTTAAAAAACGTACGATTTGCAGATGTCTTTGGTGCCTTTGAGATACCGCGATTGGTGGGACGATTTTCAGTTCAACATGCCCATTTCGCGCCTGACAGACCAACATTTTGGCAGGGGCTGGTTTCACGATGATTTGATTTCGCGATTGTCCAGTTTGAATTCGGGATTGCCAAGACTTGGGACGAATTATTACAGGCCCTGGAGAAATCTCGCGAGCACCAAGAGTTTTGAGGGCGTGAGCTCGATACAAAATGAAAAGGACAAATTTCAGGTGTTTTATTTATTCATTTCACGTATTTTACTTCGGGTGTTCAGTGATTGGAAAATTCTGGTTCTAATGGAAATAGTATATTTCTCAACGAGTGAAGAAGGAGCTTTTTTACGAATATGAAAGTTTGCAAGACGAGCCGAAAGCAAGTTTTGCAATCACATTCATTAAAAAAGCCCTTCTGCACAAGTTGAGGACTATTTCCAACAACGTGGAGAAATATTATATTTCTCAACGAGTGCAGAAAGAGCTTTTTTTACGAATTTGAAGTTTGCAAGACGAGCCGAAGGTGAGTTTTGCTATCACATTCGTTAAAAAAGCCCTTCTGCACAAGTTGAGGACTATATTTTTTCCAACAACGTGGAGAAAACACGATTTGACATTTTGAGCCGTGGAGAAAATGCAATTTTCTCCACGGCGTTGGGAAAATGAGTTTACGTACATACAATAAACGAATTTTTTTTTTTCTTTTGAGAATGGCATAGGAATAATTTCGATTTCGAAAAATACCTTTGAATAATTAAATTTTTAAAAGATTCAGAATTAAAGATCTGCATATTTTTAAATCGGATTTCGGACGTTTTTAAATTGAAATATCCGAAATTCAAAAAATGGATTCCAAATCGAGATAGAAAATAGGAGATCCGAAACTTAAGAAATTCATATTTCAACAGTTGAGAATTATGAAATTCGGGATTTTTGAAAATTATGATTACATTAATCTAAAGAATTCGATTCAAAAATTTGAAAAATCGCCGAATTCGGAAGTTATTATTGAAAATTGCGTCCATAGTTATAAAAGTTGACAACTTGAAATCAAGTTTATTTGAATTCTGACGTTTTGGAACTTGAGTAACTTTTTTCACGTTTTTTACAAATAAAAAAGTACTCGATGATTCAAATTTCACGTACATTACAGAAATCGATAATTTGAATATTCGAAAACATGTATTTTGATGTTTTCGAATGACGAAAATAATTAATTCGAAGATTCAAACTCTAAAAATTGTTTATTTTTAATCTGCATAAACTCTAGTCTTAAAAAAAAGCTAAAACTTCAAAATTCTAGAGAAGTTGAAATCGCAAAATTCTCGAAAAATTAAAAAATTCAATGTTAAAACTAGTATTCCCATGCTAAATCACTTTTTTCCAGATTTCCCCAATTTCCACCAAATTTTCCGATTCGCTGGACACCTTGAATACCGCCGAAAAAATTGGCAAACATTTTTGAAAACAACAAAAATGTTGAAAAATTTTCATTGGAGCCAATTTTTATTTTCCTCAAAGTCACGAAAAAACTCTGAGGAAAATAAAAATTGACCCCAAAAACGTTTTTCACCGACTTTCTTTGTTTAGACTGTTTTTACAACTCTAATGTTCGTAATTCAAATTGTAGTGAATTTAAAATAATGTACGTTTTTTATTTAAACTGCATACATTTCTCTCATTTGATATGTAATAATCAAAAACAATTTAAGGAGATAAATTGGTCTCTATTGATATGATAAAATAAAAAAAAATTTCCGACGGGTTTGTAAAAAAAGGTATGGAAAGAGCGCCCCCCCCCCCCCCCCGCCTCGTCAAAAAAAACAACTTCTGATCAAATAAAAATGCTTTCTTTCGAATCCAAACTCTATCAAACGAATGCGAAAAACCCAAAAAAACTTCTCACGAAATTAATCAAAAAAATGTGAAAAATCCCTACAATAATTCTCAATTTTATAAAAACCTGAAGACAAAATACCTTATTTTCAATAATTATTATACAACTTGTAACATCGATCTGACGACTCTCTTCTAAAAGCAGGAAACTCAAATCGAGTATTTTCACGTAAATAAAAAAAACACGAATTCGGAAAGTTTCGGATTCGTAAATAAACTCACGTCACTCAAAAGAAAAAAAAGAGAACTCCGGACATTTTTTCGTTCAAAATCTAATTCGCGCAACTTAGAATGCTCCGCGGATATTTTCGGAAGGTCGAAAATCGTCCAGTGACGCAAGATAGCCCAAAATTCTGAATCACAAAAATACCCCGCGAATTCACGATGAACAATCCCACACAATAAAATCGCGGCTCAAAAATCACAACTCAGTCTTTCCAAAAACACAAAATTCGTATGAAATTTTGTCGCATTCACAAGGGCGCCCCCCGCGGGGGGGCTAAAACTTACAAACTTTAACGAACTCTACGTTTTTTTCGCCTTTCGAAGTATAAAAATAGTATCTGCAAAAATCTGAGCTGTTTCACGGCTCCAATGTATCTACAGTTTGTACAAAAAGGAACCAAAAAGTTTCGAAAATACCTCGGTTTTCATTTTCTGGGGGTCTGAGATGAATCACCTACTTGATAGAAAATTAATTCCTCTCGCACCAAGTAGGTGTGCCTAAAAGCTACATTTTTGCTGGTTTCTGCGAAACCGGGACGAAAAAAGTGCCGTTGTTTTTTACATCGATTATTTAGGTACTTAGTGGAGTTGTTGATAGAACCTGGAAAATGTTCCAGGTGATTTTGGACGTTCAGCAGTTCTCGCCGAGCGAGATCAAAGGTACGAAAAATTTTGCTTTCGGGATGATGTATGGAAGATTGTGAAAATATATATGGAAATGGTGAAAATTCAAGTGAAAACGGTGGGAAACAGCGTGGTGGTGGAGGCCGAACACGAGGAGAAACAGGACGAGCACGGTTTCATAAGCCGGCGTTTCGTCAGGCGATACGTTTTCCCTACGACGCACGATCTCTCGAACGTGACTTCGACCCTTTCTTCGGACGGGATTTTAACGATATCAGCCCCGAAAAAGGTAAAGAAGCGGATCTGCCGGGACTTATGTTCACGTCTGTTCGATATCGACAGATTTACCTCGCTCGCGCACTGAAAAATGGAATCTTGCTGTGAAGGCGCGATCGAAAAAGATCGATAATTTTTAGTATTTTAAAACCCTTGGTAGAGTTACTATAAATAGAGAGTTTGGCTATCCGGCGCAACTGTCTGATTGGCTGGATCCAAAACTTTGACCCAAAATGGCGGCTCCAATAGGAAGAAGCGATTGTATGTACGTGACGAATGTATGTGTGTGTACCGCCGCCATTTTGGGTCAAGCGATCGACACATACACTAACACATTGCAGATGGCCAGACTCTATATTTATAGGAACTCTAACCCTAGCCAGCTGAGAGCGACGAAATTTCGACGCCAGTCTCCAAAAGGCGATGTTTAGGCAACGGTTTAGTCACTATGTAAAATCATTAAAAAATTAATTTCAGAGCGTTTTCGAATGAAATTGAATTCGCATTCGGTACCATCTTAATATATGCGCACATACAATCTTTGGTAAGTGTATTTTTAGCCGTTTTTCACTAAATTTGCAAAATTTGAGTTCCAAAAATTTGAAAATTCTGAGTTCAATTTTCGGAATTTAACGTTTTTTCGTAATTGAAAATTATCGGATTTTCTGAGAAATTTACAAAATGTTGGTATTTTTTCGAGAAGTTTGAAAATTGTTAAATTTAAGAAACATTCGTAGAAACATTTGTGAACTTTAAATTTTTTTAAACAATCTTTTCAAAAATTTGTACTTCTACAACAGATTTGCGGATTTTGAGGTTTTTCTGAAAATTTGAATATTTTGGGTTTTTTGAAAAATTTGACACTTGGTTTTATGAAAATTTTGGAAACTGTCAGTTTTAGAGAACAATCGAAAACTGCGATTTCTTTTTATTGTGTAAATTTGATGTTTTCCACAAAAATCGAAAAATGTTGAGTTTTTTGAAAAAGTTATGAGAATTCGTTTTTCGTAATTGAAAATCATCGGATTTTCTGAGAAATTTATGAAATATTGAAATTTTTCCGAAAATTTTGATAATTGTTAGGTTCAAGAAACACTCGTGATTTTTACATTTTTTTTAATGAAAAAATTCCAAGTTTTTCAGAAATTCAAAAATTTATAGTTTTACAACAGATTTGAGAATTTTAAGGTTTTTCTAAAAATTTAAATATTTTGGGTTTTTTAAAACTGTTCGAAAATTCTGAATATTTTAACTTCCTCGAAAAATTTGAAAAATTCAAATTCTCTGAAAGATTTGGAATGTTCGTTTTTTGAAGAATTTAAATTTTTTCGAAAAATTTTTCGTCGCTCAGAAACATCGACGAGAAAACGTCGCCTTCAACTGGCTAGGGTTCCCGATTTTTGGTGAATTTCAGGACTGTTTTGCTTTTACAGTCAGAAGTGTCATTTACTCAAAAAATTTTGGAGATACGATGATTTATGAAAAATGTAAGCATGCTTTTTTCGCTTCTTCAAATTTTTCAAGTTTATAATCGAACGACGCTCTGCAATAACCGGTTACGCTCTGTAGGATTTCTCGAGCGCGCAACCGATTATTACATAGAAATCTTCAACTGCTGAATTTCAAATCTAAAAAATTTTACAGATTTCGAATCTGACATTTCTAAATTACATAAAAAATGTTCGAAATGCGGAACATACACATTTTGGAATTTCAAATTCGGAAATTATGGACATAAAAAAATCTGAACATTCGAAACATTCAAATACATACAAAATTTTTAAATTTCCGAAACGATAAAAAATGTAGACCCCGATTTTGAAGTTTCCAAAATTGTATAATAAAATTTATTTTACTACATTTATTTAATTCAGTTTCAATAAATGCATTTCAATATATTATTACACAGTATTTAAGTAATTTAGTTTACAACATTGATTTTATTTTTTATATACAATATTTCATATTATTTTTATTCAACAATGAACATAAAAAAAAATTTCAATATTCAAGCCCAAAAATTTTCGACTTCCAAAGTATGGGGGACCAAAAAAAATAATTCGAAACACGAAAACTCGAATAAACTCGACAGTACCGATTAAATTAAAAAATCGCAAATCGTAAATTTTAGAATAGGTTTTTCAGATGTTAATAACGTAAAAATAATTCCATCCGAAATAAAATACAAAATGAAAGAATTGTCCTAACCTTCCAAAACCGTTGAGATTTTTATCTTATCAGCAAGACGTACTGCCCTTGACAGCCTTGCACTGCCAGAGCCCTGCAACCCCGGAGGCCCCCAAAGGGTGCTCTGCAAATTTCCAAAATTCTTATCAGAAACTTCTTATCTGAATAATCGGATAACAAATTCACCCCCACCCCTCCATACACACATAAACAATCTTATCAATCACGTAACACGATATAACGGAAGAAAAAAAACATTATGAACGTAAAACTTTTTTCTCTCCTATTACAGGTTGAAATTCCGGCCGGTACCGAAAGAATCGTAAACGTCGTGCAAACTGGTACTCCAGCCGAAAAAAAAGACGCCATCGAAATCACTACGGAAACTACCTAAAAAGTTGATCGAGCGCTATAATAATCGAAAAGAAAAAAAAAAAAGGACCGAATGTTCAATAAATTTAAATGAATCCAAATTAATTACATTACACACATATAAAACTGAAATTTTCTTATCTAAGCATTATGGAAACAGAAAAACTAAAGGGCTCAACAAATATCGATTTATTTATAAATAAAAATTCAAAAATGACCCAAAATTCCCGAAAGTACACAAAATTCGACAAAGTCAGAAAATTTACCGCAAACCCACAAAAAAAAATCAAGCAACTGGAAATTTTCAAATTCTCATTTACGAACTATTGATTAATCAAAATCGTAGAAAAAATCACAACGGTCCGAAAATATTATGTAAATCTACGGAAAATATTATGTAAACATTACGGAAACAGGAAAACTAAAGGACTCAACAAATATCGACATATTTATAAATAAAAATTCAAAAATGACCCAAAATTCCCGAAAATCCAAAAAATTCGACACAGTTAAAAAATTAACCGGAAATCCACAAAAAAATCAACCAAATGAAAATTTCCAAATTTTCATTTACGAACTATTAATTAATCGAAATCATAGAAAAAATCACAACGGTCCGAAAATATTATGTAAATCTACGGAAAATATTATGTAAACATTACGGAAATAGGAAAACTAAAGGAATCAAAAAATATCGACAATATTTATAAATAAAAATTCAAAAATGACCAGAAATTCCCGAAAATACACAAAATTCGACAGTTAAAAAATTAACCGCAAACCCACAAAAACATCAACCAACTGAAAATTTCCAAATTGTCATTTACGAACTATTTATCAAAATCATACAAAAAATCAAAACAGTCCGAAAATATTTAAATATTACGGGAAATATGATGTGAACATTACGGAAACAGAAAAACTAAAGGAATCAACAAATATCGACATATTTATAAATAAAAATTCAAAAATAACCCAAAATTCCCGGAAGTACACAAAATTCGACACATTTCAAAAATTAACCGCAAACCCACAAAAAAAATTAACCAAATGAAAATGTCCAAATTCACATTTAAGAACTATTAATTAATCAAAATCATATTAAAAAACACAACAGTCCGAAAATATTACGTAAATACTACGGAAAATATTATGTACACATTACGGAAACAGAAAAGCTAAAGGAATCAACAAATATCGACATATTTATAAATGAAAATTCAAAAATGACCCAAAATTCCCGAAAAAATTTCAGTTCAAAAATTAACCGCAAACCCACAAAAAAAATCAACCAAATGAAAATTTCCAAATTCTCATTTAAGAACTATTAATCAAAATCACACAAAAAATCACAACAGTCCAAAAATATAATTTAAATACTACGGAAAATATTATGTAAACATTACTGAAACAAAAAAGCTGAAGGAATCAACAAATATCGATTTATTTATAAA
>JAPYZK010010506.1:0-12288 GCA_030522785.1 Platygaster equestris | reverse complement strand
TAATGTCTAGAATCCATTTTGAATGTCATTTTAAAAACCACTTATTTCTCCAGTGGAACTCCCCCCCCCCCACACACCCACACACACGAACACCACCCCCGCCGCCCCCCGCTACTTCCCACCCAAAAAATACGACAACCGCAACACTATAAAACAAAAAAGAGAATAAAAAAAAAAAAAAAAAAAAAAAAAAAAAAAAACCATTATGTACGTACAATCCGTGGAAACTTCAAGAAAATCCGAAAAATACCGTACCACTAAAATTTTCTAAATTCCTACGATTTCCCAACATTTCCATAAATGAAGCACGAAAATTTGAAACTTGATAAGTGCCACACAAATAAGGCTCATTTTCATATTGAAATAGGTGAAAAATTGACCCTTACGGAAATGGCGCTTATCAAGTTTTGAATTTCCATGCTTCAAATTAAAAAAAGTGAAATAATAAATAGAGTTATCTTCTAACAGATGAAAATTCGTTTCAGAAATATTCCAAAAATATCCGAAAATTCTGAGCTTCGAAAGTTTTGAAACTTAATAATTAAAAAGATGAAACTTGTTTTGTTTTTCGATCTCGTAAAATGCAGAGAACGATATTATCGAGAACTCCGCTTTAGGGTATTAATAAAATCTTCTCCCCCGGGGATCGCAATTAAACTTCGCGTAATCAAGTGCAAATTACCAAGGAAAATTACGAGAGGCTTTAAGAAGTGCGTAGAAAAGATCTTACGTCGAAATTTTTAGAAAAAAATGGTGTTCAACGATTTATAATGAGAATAAAAACAATTGGTACACAAGATTCACTTACCTGTTCAATCGTGGATAAAACGACTGAAAGAAATGTGTATTATGCTACAAGCTAAAAAAGCGACCGAAAAAATAACAAATATACAACATTTCAAGAATAGTAACCAAATAGTATGAAATAAAAAATGGCTCTTCAAGCAAAGAGATCCACGAACTCAAAAAAGCAAATTTCTTGTTTCCAAATTAAAAATAATGACTTAAAAAATAAAGCTAAACTTAGTCACTTCCAAAACCCAAAACTTCGGAAAAATAATAATGCATTTCGAAAAAAACAAAACAATCTGAAGTATCAGGTTCAATGAAGGACATTCGTCAGCTTGGACCAAAGTTGTATATTCGACGATTTTCACCGATCATCTACATTTTTTCCCCCGTCGAGTGGATCTCGTATTATGGTAATCAAACCTATATTTTTTATACATATATATTTATCCACTTACGTCTAAATTTATCTCTCGTCACAATTAAAGACGCAGGTGCACTCTGACTAGAGTAAGAGGACTTTATCCCAACAGTTACCCTTGTTACTTGGATTTTGGTAAGGCTTAATGTAATTTCGATAAAATGTTAGATTTTATTCTTAAATTTCTTAATATTTCGATGAAAAGAAAATTACGAGATTGTTATCAATTTTACCATTGTTTGGAGGACTTACGGATAAATTTGATTATTTATAAGGTATTTAGAAAATTGTTAAGAGCAATTATTTCCGATTAAAATTGTAGATAAATCTGATCAATTTTAATTTTAAAGATAAAAAGTTGATGAATGCAATCGTAACGAACTCCACTGTTTCAGTGGAGTTTCGGTGGAGTAACAGTGGAGTTACCTTTTTTGTACTGAATTCGCGATGGACACTCAAATTTCCGCGCAAATTCAATTTCTGGTGCAGAATACGAAACTGTAGCTCGTATAAAGTAAATAATAAATTAATAACAAATAAAAATCAATAAATATCAAAATAATGTTATATTAACTATCTACGAATAAATAACATGTTATTATAAAGTAATTACACAAGGTAACATCTACATATTCTGATTTAATACAAATAATCATAGAAATTAATTCATAGTTTTCAAATTCACGAGACTTTTTGCACTCCACCAAAACCCCACTGTTACGGTGGAGTTTTAGTTGGGTTTCGGTGGAGTCTGTTACGACTGGTAAAAAGTGAAATTTCGGAAGCTACGCGAATGGATGAAAATCGAAGTGGTCAAAATTGTATGATTGTGAATTAATTTTTTTTTTCGCTGGTACCAATTTACAAATTTTTGCCCATGCCAAGTTTTATGAAAATTCCAGAGCATTTTTTTATCCCTAAAAATTTCAGTTTTTTCATTAGGGCCGTAAAAAACTTGGGTCTAAGGTTCTTGAGAAAAAAAAGATACTGACCCAATCTGATGAAAAATATGTCAACTGTTACAAAATCGAAATTACAAGATTTACGCCCTGTAAAAGCAGCCTTCAAAACTGCTTTTTCTTTTCATTTTCCCTCTTTTTTTCGAAACCCTAAAACTTAAATATCTTAGAAAAAGTCGCAGAGCGAAAAAGCCTCAGTCTCTGGGAGAAAATTCGTCCTGTCAGGACTACTTAACATTTCGTTCTTCGAACTCATGATTTTTTCGTGAAAATCTTTCAAAACGCACAATATTTCCAAAGTCCAAAAATTTTCGAACATTCGAAATGTCAAAATTGCCGAAAAACTGTACACCTCGAAATTTCGAATTCGTAGAATTTTTTTTAAATTGACAATTTTTATAATTATTTAAAAGTTTTCGACGTCCAATAAAACTTTTAATATTGAGCATTACGATTTTTTTCGATAAAAATTTTCGAAATTACATCATTTAAAAATCTGATCATTGTTATCATTGATGGAAAATAATTTTACGTACCGAATAAACAAAAAACAAAACAAAAACTTTGGAATTCTACCAGAAATCAAATTTAAAAGTATAAAATTCATCTAAATTTATTCGAAAATTTTTTGAGAATGTCAATTTTGAACTAATAATATCGAGAAATTATTGAAAATTCAAAAATCACTAAAACCATGAGTCCTGAACGAAGTGAAAATTTTTATTTGTATTTTGAGCAAGAATGAGCGCCCTGCTTTCCACTAGCAATTGTTCAAATCAATTTTTTGTCAATCAAAATCATAATTGTAACATTAACAATCATGAATGATGGTACAATCATGCGGTCGCGATTTATATAAATCATTACGCAATCTCGTTGCAAAACGTGATCGTACAATAATTGACAAATAATGCAGTATTCGTCATTCATAAAAAAATGTTATGTTTTTTCTTGCACCATAAAAGGAACAATTTTCCATCTCAATCATTGTACCATTATAATACAAAATGATGGCAAGCTGATGATTCAATGATGACACAAACATTGCAAAATTGCTCTAGAATCGACGAATCGAATGCTGCAATAATTTTCGTTGCGGTGCCAATCAAAATTGCATACCTTCAGGGCTCTCAGACTTAAAATTCGTAAAACTTTCTCGTAGTTTTTAGAAAAACTGCGCTACTTTTATTCCATTTATACTCCGCAAAGAGTTTCAATATGGCGATGGCGAAATGGTGAATTACACTACGAATTTGATTTTGGAATTCCTTATCACGCGCGATTTTTGGTTGGAGGGACGTTTGTTTTTTTTTTTTAATTACGCACGTGTTTTTGTGGGTAATAATGAACCGCGATTGAAGACGAACGATCATTGACATCATTAATACTTGTGATTTCCCTTATTCCTATAAAATTTACTCTACTCACGAATAAATTATCCCACACATCGAATTTATTACAAATACTTTCTTCGTATTTATAAAAATAAGGAACAAACATTTCATTACCCACAAACACACTCAAAAATCACTCATAATCACAATTATTTCGCTCAGTTAAACGAAGTACACTCGTGATCGTATCACAAAAAGACCGCGGGGGAAAACTGCACATTTTCCGGCGCGGTCACGAAGTTGACTAGCGCAGTCCTTTAATTAGGTTTAAAAGTTCGCTGGGATTTTCAAAGTTGCGATCGAATTTTCGAAAATGTAACGGTTTTTCGATGAATTTTCGATTTGATACATCTTTACCGTTTGATTAATGTGATTATGAATAAAAAAACAGTGAAAAAGAACATTATTTTATCCAACTCCGTGAGAAGATTTTTTTTTTTTTTTCATGAAATTTGATCAAAGCTCGAAAGTGTTTTTTCCGAAAAAAATTGAAAAAGACATCCATTTGTTTTACGTAGTAAAACAATATAATCATGAAATTATTGTATATTACATTTCAAGTGTATTTTTTAAAGTTGTAATCGTATTTCAGAAAACTTTTCGTTTCTATATTTTCTGACTTTTTTTGCCGGAAACACTTTTCGCGAGCTTTTTTGACACTAGCACTTGCGATGGTGCCGAAAATCACGGCCGTGACCCGCATAAAAAAGCACGTGCCAAGAGTTTCTCGGGTGCAACGAAATTTGAAAATCGCCGCGAACTTTTTGTCACCGCGAATGAATTTGATTTGTTCGGAAGAGGAACGATTTCTCAATGGTGCCGGCGAACCCACGAACTTATTTGAAAAGTCCGAAAAATTTCATTTCGATATTTTCCATAAATATCATCCACTGCCAAAAAAGGTTTTCAGAATTTTAACCAGCAAATCGAAACGTAAATTTCAAGGATTCATAGGTAATCTGCATTTTGAATTCTAAAAGATTTTTTCATTCCAAAATGGTTGATCTTCAAATTGAAAAAATTGGAATTTCGATTTTACAAAAACTTTTAATTTTGATTCGAAATCAAAATTCAAATCCTGAATTCTGAAAATTCGAAATCCTAAAAATTTTGGGTTCATACATACACAAATTCGAAAAAAAAAAACCTTTCAAAATTCGAAAACTTCCAAAATTTAGAATTTTCCCTCTCAAATCATCCAGCTCTCGAAGAAGAAGAAAAAAAAAAAAAAAGAAAAAACTCCAATTTTGATAACTCAAATATCAAAAAAATTCCCATGTTCCTGACCCAACGAATTCGCAAAATTTGCTCTTTCCAAACTGAACTGACTAAATTTTCCATCGCGTTTGCACTGTAAAATTGGAAAAGCCGAGCAGTAAAGTGGATTCGCCAAAAGTAAAGTCGGAAAATTCGAGTTTCGCGGTGGAATGTGAAATTCGTTGACGAAAGTCGAGCCCTTGGGGCAAATAATCACATTTGGCGCGGGCGAGGGTGCTTCGAGAGCGCATTACCTGAAGTACTTAAGGCCCGCGACGAGGAGGAACTTTTCGATAAAAAGTTCGGAATCCAGGACGGCGATGTGCGCAGCGCGACCTATCAGCGCGTTCGCCGTCGGAGGCAGCGCGTGGTGCACATCGTACCTCACGAGGCTCACGCCCGGGGCGGACATTATCGGGTATAGGATGTTGTGCACCATTTCCTTGTACGCGGTTCCTGAAACAAAAACAAATAAACAAGCGGATATTAGTAAAAAAGTTTTCTTTTTTCATCTTGTCGGAAAAAATATTACACTATATATAGTTGCGAAATCGATTATTTTTCCATTAATTCGTGTTTTGGAAAATTTTTCAGATTAGACAATTTAAAAATTTTGAAACTTGTGCAGTTACAAATTTTACAGATTTTTTTATCGATTTTGTATGCGGTTCCCAAGACAAAAGCGATAAGTACACAAAATTTGTTCTTTTTACAAATTGTCGGAAAAAATTTAGTCATTATTACACTAGTTGTGAAATCGACTATTTTTCCATTAATTCGTGTGTTGGAAAGTTTTTTGTTCGAAAAATTCATGTTCCAAAATTTTGAAACTTCTGGAATTACAAATTTTCAGATTTTTGTGCAGTTTCGGAGCCCTGACGGATCGGTGGCAACTCTTTGAGTTGCCCAAAGTTGCCAAGAGTTGCCAAGGTTTTCAAAGTCAACGCAAAATGGTCCGCGCGATGCTAAGGAATAGAGAAAAAGATGTTTTCACTTAAAATGAATGTAAAATTTAATCTTTTAATCGATACAATTGGCTGGGAAGTCTTGCGTCATCCGGCGTACTCTCCAGACCTCGCGCCATCTGATTACCATCTTTTCAGATCGATGAATAACGAACTTAGGGGTGTACGCTTCCATACCGAACCGGTGGCAGAAGGTGTTGGACAATAACGGAGAATACTTCGATGATTGAAAGTGTATCGTTTGCTTTGTATAAATAAAGTTCAAAAATCGAAAAAAGTTGCATTTTTTGTTCACAGTCCCAATATAAACTTCACGTTCGAACTTGAACTTCAAAATATGAACTCCAAATCCGAACCTCAACGTCCAAACTTCACATACAAATTTAAAACTCTCGAATCCGAATTTAAACTGTAAGCTTCCAATATGAACTTAAAATATCAAATGTGAACGCGTTGAACTTAGTATTTTAAATTCGAACTCTGAATTACCAATTTAAAATTCGAATTTGAACTGTCTACTCCAAATTACGATATTAAATCCAAATTTGGAATTCCTAACTTTCTTCAAATTCAAACCTTAAACCTCAAACTTTGAATTTGAGCTTTAGAACAAACTTCTAATCATTAGAACTTCAAAATTCAAATGTGAACTCTACTGAACTTTCGGAGGGAGGGGGGGGGGGTTGAACCCCCCCAAACCCTCACACTAGATCCGCCACTGATGAGCGGGGAAAAACGATGAAAACTGATTTCTGCATACCTTGCTCCGTGGGATCCCTGATAGCAGCTTTGCAGAGCTCGATTCGCGCGGAATGGAGTGGGACGTAGCGATCCTGCGCACTCCCGCAAAGGAGAACGTGTTTGAACTTGTGCAAGTTACTTTTTTGGCTCAACCGATACATGAACGATCGCCGCACGTCCGATTTATCCTTCATGGCCAATTGCAGCAGCGAACCCGATTTTTTCCATTTCTGCATGAACCACATTCCTACAAAAACTGTGCACATTAACATTCCATTCGGACTGATATGTCATTAATTCACTCAGCCGGGAAATTTATCAATATCTGAATTCAGGAATGAAAAAGTTGATCATTATAAGAGAAAAAGTTGATCATTACAAGAGAAAAAATGTTCATAAGATGACCAGTAATTCAAATATTTATTAACTTTTGTGAATTTAGGAAAATTGTCAACTTTTGCTGAAATGTGACATTTTTCAAAATTTTGTAAAGAACATTTTTGTGTGAATTTGAACAATTCGCAATTTTTTCAAAGTTTTGGCGATTCGAGAATCCCGTAAAAAAAATTTCGGTAATATTTACCAATTTTTTAGACGTCTGAACAAATTAAAAATTTTTTGAATGTTTGGAAATTGTATGCTTTTGTCTGGATTTTTACTGTAATTCGCCATTTTTAAAACTTTTGTCAAAGAGCAGACTTCTGTGAAAACATAAAAGATGCAACATTTTCATAAAATTCGTAAGTTTTCTACTAACGGTTACTGGAAAAGTATTTAGACTTTTGCGGATTTAAATACATTTTTGACTTTTGAGAAAATTTCCAATTTTCCAAGATTTTTTCAAACACTGCAATTCTTTGAATTTTCGCAAAATACTCAATTTTCTGAGAATTGTTAAAAATGTAAATTTTTCAACATTTTGCAAGATAAACAAATTGGAAATGTAATGTAAATAAATCATTTTATTAATCTCTAATAGAACGATAAAATTCGAGGGGCTCCGCCCTCCTACCCCTTCTCAGGGGCTCTGCCCCATGACCCTATGTATTTTTGTTTCATACGTAAAAAATGTTAAAAATACCAAATTACCCGCATTAACAAGTCCACTAGTATTATACAAAGTCCCAAGGTGCGGTCCACTCAAACTCAAAAAAGTATGTAGCCGCGGAATCAAAGGCCGAAGTTGGGGCCTCGTCAAAGCGCTGCGGACGATGATTGTTCCCAGGGAATGGCCGATAAAACTGACTTTCGTCGGGTTCAAGCCCGAAGTTTCAATGTGGTGCAAAATTTCGTTCACCAGTCGATCTGTCATCGTTTCGAAATCCGAAAAAGTGTCACCCTGAAACAACGAAATTAATTACGAATGTGAACATTTTTCCGAATTAACCGCGTTTTTAAAAAATTGACGAATTTTTGGTTTTTTTCTCTAAAATGTAAAATATTTGAAAAATTGAACAATTTGCAATGTATTCAAAATATCGACAATTCTCGACTTTTTTTAAATCTTCGATTTTCGCAATGACAATATATTCGAAATTTTTCGAACAGTGCAAATTTTACGAGTCTGTGAGAAAACTGAATATTTTCAGAATGTAAAACATTCTGTAGAGGGATCAGGAAAATAGATGGGAAAATCATTAGAGTTCGTAATACCTGATTTTTCTCGGCCATGAGAAAGTCGAGGTGCGCCCCGGGCAAACCGAGCTCGAGATAAGTTTTCACTAGGCGAAGATCCGCTGCGTTGCCGTCTAATCCGTGGACGCAAATGATTAGGTGCACTCCTTCGGGCGATAAGAGTCTGTATTCATCGCTTATATGGAAGTATGGAATCGTCGAGGCCATGTTTTGGTAATCGCTGCGAAGAAATTTATTCATGAAAACGATTTGTCACATTTTTGGAATTCAATAGATTGTTCGAGTTTGGAAATATACAGACGAGGAAGAATGGAAAAATTTCTCGTCCGCCATTTTGTTTCCATAATTGCTGGAAAAAAATGGCGTTAACGTTCAAAATATGACTCTGTTTTGTTTACAAATCGCTATATTGCTATTTGAGAACAATTAAAAATGACAAGTCACAATTTGAGAACAACATTAAAGTAATTTATGAGTCGCAATCGCGTAAACGTTTCCTTTACCAACCTGTAGGAGAAGTAAATCAACCAGTGAGAGAAGTACTTACTTCTCCCACGAGTTGGATTTACTTCTCCCACAGGTTGGTATTTCTCCCATGCTGTACATCAACAATCAGGTAATTCATTATTTCTTCCACTTTCAGCAGGGCCCCGAAATTACATATTCCCCGCGGGCGTTGAATAAACAATATTTCCAGTTTTTTCGTTAACACTCATTCGTCATGTAAACCCACCTGTAGATACTGCCAGAAAAGCTCATCTGCCTCTTGAAGTCCTCTCTGCACTTGTTAAAATTCATCCCATCATCTTGAGTCGACTGAAGCAACTCCTTCCCCTCCTGATAACAATCAAGGCACACCTCGCTCCCCCCGCAAATTTCGTTTCCACCCCTCTCCCTGCCCCTCTGAGGGCTGCAAGGTGCGGTTTTCAGTAATTTCGGGCTCCTGGCCCTTTTCACAGTCTCGTAAACGTGGTACAAAGGGTTGTCGATCCGCGTCGGGGGGTCCCTGAATTCCTCCGGGGGCGGGGGTTCGTCCTGGAACATCTTCGGGGGTGGCAATCTCACCTCCTCGTACGAATGTTCCATGGGACTGGAGGTTTTTCGGGCATTGTTCCCCTTTCCCGGGTTTTTCTTCGATTGCTCGTCAGAGAACTTGGAGGTTCGTTCGGAACTGGAGGTGTCGCCGCTGCTGACCCAGCCGGAGCATTCGGAGGTCAGGTTGGAGGAGCTGGGGGAGGACACGGGGCTGCTGGGTTTCGTGGAAACGGGACTGGAGCGACCGGAAACGACGATTTGGGGGTTTTCCGGGTTTTCTTTGGCGTTTTTGATGGGCATGCAGGGGAGGGATACAGCATTGCGGGGGACGGTGGTTTTTGTTTCGGGGGCGGGGAGGCTCGAGCAGCGGAGTCTTGTTGAGTTCGAGGATGGTATACCTGAATTTTTGGAAAAAAAAAACGTTTCCAATATTAACGAGGCTTTATAAAAAAAATTGTCAAAATTTGGGCGACTTTTGATAATGTTTTCACTCGATCCAAGAGTATTTTCGAATGTCGAGGAAACACTTTGAAATTTTAACGATTTTTCAAAGCATTTAAGAACTTTCCGAAATATATTGCTAGAAACAACATTTTTTTGCCAACAAGAATAAAAACTTTTGGCCATATTTGAAAATTTTTCCTCGTTTTTTGGAAAACTCGACAAGGTTTAGAAAAAAAAAACGTTTTTAACAATATTCATAATGCTTTATACCAAAAAATTCGTCAAGATTAACTTTCGGAAACCTTTTCACTCGATCCAAGAGAGTTTTCGCAAGTTCAGAAAATTTGTCGAAATTTCAACGATTTTTCAAAGTATTAAAAAACTTTTCAACATATATGTTGAAACTCCAAAAATTTAACACAACCTTCCTTACACATCAACAAATATATGGAGACCAAAAAATCGAGAAAAAAAGGGTCCAACTTTTAAAAAATCGTATTTGTTTATAACAATTTAATATTTTTCAGATTCAATTATGGAAAAAAATTTTTATTATCATTTTTACGGAAAGTTCATACGATTCGAAAACTTTCATCATCAGGAATTTTTTTTACCTTCATTACTTTTTGAATAATCGATAATTTAAAAGTTTCCGTTTTTTTTTTTTTTTTTTTTTTAAATTTCAAAAAATGTTGACTCGAAAAAAATATCAAAAAAAAAAAAAAAAAAAAAAAAAAATCGCAACCGCGCTCACCAAGACTAGAAGAAACGAGGGACGTCTCCAATGACGGCGTTATCGGCTCGACATTGACAATGATCTTGTTCTCTACCCCTTGGACGTTGTTCGCCGTTGTCGGCGACGATTGGGCGTACGAAGACGAGTCCTGATAAGAATCCGCGGGAGCGACGGGGGAGGGCAATTTTTTATTTCTGCGCTTATCAGCCGGCGCCGAGCGCGGCCTTCGCCCCGAGACCCTCTCCTTATTTTTGCTCTCCCTTTTCTTATTCGCGCTTTTCTCGCTCTTCGGCGCTATCACTTCGTAAATAGGCTCTTTCGCGATTTCTTCGTTGTACGTTTTGCTGAAGATTCGAAAAATTGTTCCATTAAGGTAAGAATTTGGAAAATATTTCGAACACATTATTTGTTGTTCAGTAAACAGACAGGTTTTTTTAACGACCGAACGATTTTTACTATGGTTTATGATTTTTCATTTTGTACAATAATTTCCTTTTTTTATGACCCAATTCGAGATAGCTACAGATCTTATATACAAAATGTGTAGCGATCCGATACATATTTGATTAGTGTAAAAAATACAGTAAAAACAAAATGAAAGGATAAAAGAAAATGAGTTTTATGGGACACACGGTAGAAGTGCAATAAAGGAAGGTCACGAAAATTATGATTTTCATAACAATTTTGAGAATTTTGGATACTTCGGAGAACTGAAAAACTTTGGAAATTCTGACAATTTCAAGAAGTTCGAAAATTTTGGGAACTCGGAATTTAAAAAAATTCTCAACATTTCAAGATTTCAAAAAAAAAAAAAAAAAAAAACATTTCGATACTTTCACAACATTTGTTCCCATTCCAAAAAATTTGAAAATGTGCACAATAATAGCATTTTTTAAAACTGTAGTAATTTTAAAGATGTTTCCTCATAATTTTAAAAAATGTTGAAATTTGAAAATTTTCTTATATGGGTGATTCTGTTGTAAGTGTCATATAAGGTTTGAAAGTTTTCTTAATTGTGAACCTGTCCAAAAAATTTCGCCAACCATTTATGTGTGGTCATTATACATTACAAAATTCAGTCCCAAAGTAGTTCTACTACAAGTTTTACCAAATCCGAATTATACGATGTACATCAAACGTCGCTGTCACAGTACTACTCTGATGCAATTTTGATTCAAAAATTTTCCTTTTTGATTATTTCTTACAGTCTTAAAAATTGAAAACTGTTATTCATTGGAAAAGTTTTTTGTAAACAAACTTGAAATAAAATTCGAATCATAAAAAGCAGACCTCTCCATAATTGACTTCTTGGAAGTATGTGCAAAAATTGTTTGGGTGATTCCGAACATTGGATGAAAATATGTTGAGAACGAAAAGAAAATGTCGATAAACATTTGCCTTTCTTTTTTTTTCCATATTAACTTTGATCGATCTAAGACGATGATCGATTTGTTAAAAAAAAAAAAAAATGCCACGGTACTGATATTTTCACTTAAAAAGCTTCAAATTTTGATGTTTACAAAATGGTAGTTCTATCCAAGGAAATTTTGGAGTTGTTTTGGAGAAGATAAGACAAATTTATCCAATATAATGGAAAAAAATGAACTGCTTTCAAAATACAGAGGTCCACGTTACTGACACGAAGTTTTGTGACACACTATTTTTCGATCTTTTCCGTCCTCTAGAATATGTAAGGACAACTTTTACTTGCTGAATGAAACGAAAAAATTGGAGTCATGATCGTTCATTACAAGTATGTTTCGTTTTTCTGGGAACATCATTCAAATTACCAGCTATCAGTAAAGAATAAACTAACGAATGATGTATCGCAGAAACGCATGGACAAAGTTTAAACATGGTTTGTGTATTGACGAATGAAAATATATGACACGATTTCGCGTAAAATAGAACT
>JAPYZK010010486.1:0-11206 GCA_030522785.1 Platygaster equestris | reverse complement strand
TGTGGACGGGGGGGGGGGGGGGGCTAAGGAGATTTTTACTTGAAATTAATTCAAGAAGTTCAAGAAGTAAAGTTTCATTCGAGAATTATGAAAATTTCGCAAATTCTTAGAATTTTTTAAACTTTTTGGAATCTCTGAAATTTCCAAAATTTTTGAGATTCTTGAAATTGTCAAAATTCTCTGGACTTTTGAACTCGAAATATTCCAAACTTTGAAAAAACTCTGAAAATTCGCTTAATTGTTGAAAATCTTGAAATGGTCAAAATGTTCAAAATTATCAAGTTCTCAAAGTTTCAGAAATTCGTAACATTTCCGGAAATTCAATAATCATAACAGTATTGTAATTTTTCAGAATTTCATAAACTATCAAATCTCTGAAATTTTTAAAATTTTCGGAATCCTGAAAATTTTGAAAATTACAAAAAGTCTGAAAAGTTTCGAAATCCTCTAAACTTTAAAATTCTTTAAAACAGTCGAAAATCTTAAAATATGTTGTAAATGTTCCACAAAATTTCAATAATTATGAAAACTGCCTGAATTCTCAGGATTTTTGATACTTTTCAAATCTCTGAAATTTCCAAAATTTTTAGAATTCTGAAAATCGTCTAAATACTAAGAATTCTCGAAATTCTAGAAATTATTAAAAATCTTGAAATGTTCAAAATTATCAAGTTTCTAGGAATGTGAAATTAAATTCGTAAAATTTTTGTAACTTCAAGAATTACGAAAATATTGTGAATTTTAAGTATTTTTCAAACTTTCACAAATCTCTGAAATTTACCAAAATTTTTTAATTCATGAAATTTTTGAAATTCCAATTACTTCCAAAATCCTTAAAATACTCCAACTTTTAAAAATTTTCGAAATAATTAAAAATCTTGAAATGTAAAAATAATACATATATATTCTAAATTATAAAGTTTCTCAAAATGTTAGGAATTCGTAAAATTTTCGTGATTCCAGAATTATGATACTATTATGAATTTTTAGAATTTCCAACCAAAACCTTTTAGCACTTCGAAATTTCCAAAATTTTTGAAATTTTCCAAACTCTGAAAATTGCCAAAATTGTGGGAAATCTTGAAATGTTGAAAATGTTCAAAATTATCAAGTTTCTCGAAAACTTTTACATGCTCTTGTAAAAATCAGTATTCTTTTACGATTTTTTTAAAAATGTACTTTTTTGCAATTTGCTAGATTTTCCAAATTTCCCAGAATTTCGGAGGGGGCTCCAGCCTCCCCAGCCCCCTCCCTGGCTACGTGCTTGAATCTTGGGATTATCTGTATATATTTTTAATTTTTAGATTAGCTGTATTACAGTCAGTTTCCAAAACTATTAAGAATCTCAGAATTTTCAATGCTTGGTGAATTTTTGAAAATTCGCGAAATTTTGATGAACGCGTCTAAGAATTCGTGAAAATTGGAAAATTTAAATTCTGATTACGTGACTTATAACAAATTGAAAATATGCTCTAAATTGTAAAAAAAGATATCTATTATTTGGAAAAACGGGGCTTTCACGAATTTATAAAACAAACAGGTTTTTTATGTACATTTTGTCAATTTCTGTATCTTTGCCCAAGAATCGTATTTGATCAACGGTGATAAATATTTTGTGCATTACGAAAATCGTCCAAGTTCTTTGTTTTTTCGTATTATCGCAGAGGTTGTCAAACTCTAATCGTTCATGCATTTGTGGGTTTCGTAAAGAAACGTGAAATTTCCACCAACTAGAAAACTAGCTTTATCTGAAAGTGATCGAGATTTTAAATGAATAAGGTCAGTGAACGCAAAATCGGACACAATTTTGCATCAGTAAACTTTGGTCTCGTTTGCTTTTTTAAATAATCAAATTTCCAAATGTTTAAATAATGGTCGAATTTTTAAAGAAATCTCGAAGTTTTTTTTATACAATTTTGTTAATCTTTGAATATTGTCGAATTAAAAGTATCTAGAAATTCTGCTGAACCATTGGGAGATTTAGGAAAACAATTATTGAAAAATTGGGAGAGTAGCCTACATTTTTCAGCAATTTTAACATCAAAAAAACTTCTAGAAATTAATTGAAAATCCTTTCAAATGCCTAAAAATGTTGAGAAATTTTTGAACGTTCAGCCAATTAATTTACGGAAATTCTGCAACATTTTAGATAAACGTATTCCAAATGCTCAAAAACCAAAAATTTTATAAATATTAAAACAGTCCAAAAATTCTGCAAACATCTTAAAATTCTTGAATATTCAGCAAAATATTCTCAAAATTTTCGCAACATTTTCGAGATACTTTAAACTCATCAAAATTCCCAATTTTTCGAAATCCCGAAAAATCCTACCCAACTTTGCTACATCATTCAGAGTGTGATTCGAAAAGAAAATGCATTAACCAGGAAGGGTTCTCGAGTTCGTGTTTATTTTCTGAACAGATGTCCGCAGTCGACCAGCGCTTTTCAGCCTCATCCCATTTGCAATTACGTGAAAAAAAAAAAAAAAACGTTCGGAAATGGTCGCGGGGTACACAATGAATATTAAGTGAGCGATTAAATTCCGTGAAATTAGAGAAAAAAAAAGAATGTAAAGGAACATCCACTCGGCGGATGTTTCAGCTTTAAATAATAATGCAGAAAAATCGGGTGGGACACCTTTTGTGAGAGGATCCCGAAAAAGGTCTTCATTCCCCGAAATGTTGACGCCGTCACGAAAAATGTGATACTTGAAATTCAATCACATTTGGGGTTTGTCATTTCGAGCGATTTATTCAATTAGCCTTACGTGAATTTGGAATTTTGGCACGGTCCATCTCCTCCGAACCGGTATCAAAAAACCGTCGATCGAAGGTTTAAAAGCTGAAAAAATCGGTGGTTGATTTACTAAACTCACCGATATTTTAGAGAGGAATTTCACTGCTTTTAAGTGAGTTATCAGCTGGAAAAAAGTGAACATCCACTGGATGTTATTGAGATCGTGAGAATTTCGAGAAACGGAGAATTTACAAAATTTAAACAGAATTTTATGTTTGGATTAAAATCTAAGCTGGTCTTTTAAAATTCACTCCCGAATATTCTGAATCTTTTATTTTTTGAATTTCGCGATCGTAACGTAAATGCGAAGTTTGAAATATTAAAAAATATTTAAAATTTGTTTTCAACATTAAAAATGTTGAAAAAACTCAACTCATTCCCCTTTAATATATCATTTTGTTTCTCAATTACTACAGAAAATTTCTGACCGAAAAATTGAAAAATCAAGTTATGTATAAAAACCATTTCATAATGTCAGGAATGAAATTTTCTGTTCCAGGTCTGAGGACTCGAAGTCTACTTTCCACCTGCTGTCTGAAAAAATAATCTGCTCTCCACATCGGTGAGTCAAAAAAAACATTTTTTATTATTCCCCAACTCGTGTTTTACACCCCCATATCTGAAAGTGCCATTTTTCACACCAAGGGACGAAAAGCTGACTTTTCTACCCCACGTACAAAAATTGCCCTCCACCCATTATTTCTATAAGCACCAAAAACTCTTCCCATTATACACATCTTAAAAATAAAATTCCGTACACTTAACTTCGCGAAAAATGTTACAAACAAATTTTATCTCACAATCAATCACAAATTACCGAAGAAAAATAAAACCATAATTGGAAAATTTACAGAAACACTTTCGATTTTAGGGTGAAAAGTTGACATAATTTGTTCTACTCCATGTTTGTTTAAAAAGAGAAAAAAAAATATTCTAGAGCTAGGAAGCAACCTTTCGTTTTGACATTGGTCGTTCTATTTTCATGACTGGGTGAAAGTCGTAATAATATAACCTACGGTAATGTCCGGGACGTTTTGACTTTCGATTACGTATTTTAACGAAGATGAGTTTCGTCACCGAGGGCGTTCGATATTACGCGTGAGATGCATTTTCACTGACGAAATCTCTTGATGTAACTCGATGTAACTCTGTAGTGACGCAATGACTTTTGCTGGACTCGAAAGTTTTTTTAGAACTACTTAAGTTCGGGAGGGTATTCACTTTTGAAATCGTTTTCGGCTGCAGTGAATTCTTACGAAATATTTCGTTGGTGCAGTGACGGAGTAGAAAAAAATTTTACGACATGTTGGTATGGGGAGGAGGGGGAGCATTGGTCGAATTCAATGTTTAATAATACGAATTTTGAAAATCTCAAATCTTCGAAATTTTTGAGTTTGTAGGGAGAAAAAAATGGCGTATTCGCACACTCGAAATTGAAAATTGGAAAATACACGTAAAAATTCGAAAGCTACAGAATTTGAAATAACTCTGAAGTTTTGAAATGTCAAAAATTCGAATCTGATGATGAGTCAAATTTTCCAGGGTATAAAATTTCAACCTCGGAAAATTGTATTTAATACAAATTATAACCAAAATTCGTAAAAAAAGTATCCGCCGATATCATTCAGCGTGCCGCCCTTTTTTCGGCGTCTTTTCGTGTTCGCGTGCAAGCCCGGGAATAAAAAAAGCAAAGGAGGTGAAGAAGAAAAAAAATGAGTATCTGGGTCGTGGGATGAATCACGGGACAAAAGGGCGCGTTCGTTAACCGAAGAAAGTCGTTGAACGCGTGTGTGCTGGGCCTTGAAATGGGCCCCATGAAATGCGAAACCAGTCTTCGTAGGCCAAGTGCAAGGGCCAATTCCAGTTCGCGAATAACTTCCGCAAAAAAAAAATTCGGCCAGGGTCGGTCGTTGCGCCAACGGCGATTTAATGGACTGGGCCGAGAACCGGATTCGCGTTTGCGTCATCGGAGTTCCGCAATTCTTGTTTTCGTTTTTTTCGCGACGACGCGTAAACACGAAATGAAAGGGAAGCTCGAGGTAACGGATTCGCATCTGGTTTTCGCACTTCCGGATTCTTTTTCAAGGCGTTTAAAGGGACTATCCAGTGGCGTGACGAGGATATTGTGGATTCGGGGGTTTTCGCGTTTTTGAAAGTGATTTTTGGATTTTGCGGAGAGGAGTTTTGACGTTTTTTGACAGGTTTTCTAGATTTGGAATATTTTTTGGTTTGGAGTTCTGAGTTTCGCTATTTTTTTATGTGGTGGGATTTTTAGATGTATGATTTTTTTTTTTTACTTTAAATTTAAGTTATTTTTTGATTTAAATTTTTATATTTTTAAATTTCGAAGTCTAAGTATTTCACTAATTTGGTGTTTGACTTTAAGCTACAGGAACTTTTTTTTCGAATGATTAATTTCGTTTGTTCGCATTTTTAAATATTTACATCAATTCTGTGGTTTCCTGACATATGCACTTCAATATTGGCGAGCTCGTCAAAACTTTACAAACGTCAAGTATTTCGAAACTTGTAAGCTTCAGAACTTTGAAAATACTCAATCGTAACAATTTTTGGACACCACATTTCGTAAAAGATTCGAAATTCTCATATTTTCGACAAATTCCAAAACTGTGGGACTCCATAATACTTCCAAAATTTCCAGAGCTTCAAAATTCATAAACTCCGAAAATTCCAAAACTGTTTTAACCGAATTCGTCAAAACTTCAGAATCCCAAAATTTCGAAAATTCTAGATTTTAAAACTTCGTAATTCTCCGAAATTTGAAAGCTTTCGAAATTTTCAAAATCGCAACTTTAAAACTTCGGAATTCTTAGACACTCTCAAAATTCTAAATTTTCCGAAACTTCAGAACATTATAATTAAAAAAAATTCAAAAATTATCAAAATTTCCACAACTTCAACACATCAAAATGCTTAATTAAAAAATTTTGTAGAGGGGCGAGGGGGGGGGGGGGGCAAAAAAAGCTCCGTTCCTCCACTAAGAAAGGGAAAGGGTTTTTTTGTCATTATCGAGACGACTCAGTGAAGTTTGTCCTTGTACACGACAATGGCCGTTTCCGAGCACCTGTTACTGCACGATGCTCTTTTTCGTGCGCGCAAGCTCAGCTATTTTACAAAAGCCGAAATGCGCGCTTTCTTCGGCTCTGAATTCTGAAAGGGATCTCGGTGTACCGTCGCGCGGCGCGAATAATGCAAGAGAGAGTCTTCGGGGAAAGATATCGAATTCTGCACTTCTTCGGGGTCTATGAAATTACGGCCCACAATGGCGCCGGGTTTCAATTGATCAAGGACAGCGATTCATTCGGGGTAGAATCGACAACTTTTACGATGCGAATCTTTTCTCGAAAGTTTTTTCGTTGGGGGCGAATAAAATTCACGTTTTCCAGAGTTGGCGAATGTGAACCAAATGCCTGATTACGTTAAAAAATTTAGAATTGTAAAACATTAAAAATGATAAATGTTCGTAAATTCTTAAAAATATTTACTAATATTCACATTTTTAAAAAATGCTAAAAATTGCCTTGAAACTCGTTAGAAAGAAAAAAACTACGGATGATGCTCGAAAATTGGTGAAAATTATTGGTGAAAATTAGACATTAGGATTTTTCAAAATTGTCTGGCAATTTTCATGATAAAATTTCTCCCAAAAAATGCCTAAAATCCGAAAAAATGAAAAAATACAATATCATTTAAAAAAAGTTTCGTATTAACAAATTTTCTTGATCATCCTCGAAATTGGCAAAAACAAAAAACTTTATCAAATAACAAAACGTACAGAAACACCAACAATTTTCAAAATAATTCTAAAATATCAAAGAAATTGCCTTTAAAGACCATAAATCTCTCCAAAACCAATTTTTTCAATACAATCCACAATTTAAGAAAAATTCCCATCCAGTGAAAAACTCGTCTCTATAATCCCATGCACACGTGAATACGTGATCTTCATTACATGCAGCGGGACCAGTTTTTCGGCGTTGAGCTTTTTCTCCGAGAACGTCGACCCCCCTTTTTCCGCGTGGGCCCCAAATGCGCGATCGGCATCTTGAGATGCATCTTTCCTCCCTCCCCGCCCCGCCCCCCAAAAAACCCGATTTCTCCTTGGATTAATCACGACATCGCGGTAATGGCAAAAGTAATTTGGGAAACCTACGAGGCCGGGTCTATATGCAAATGAATGCCGGTTTCGAAACGCGTCGATACAGAGTTTCACTTGGTGCATTCACTCGGGCGCTTTCAAGATGCACGCTTTTCTATGCGTCCCGACAAGATTAATGATCGCTCGATCTTACACGCATCTCGCATTCACATTTTTCATGATTTCCTTTTTCCTTTATGTGGTACACACGGCGCGAAATACATTTTCGGGGCTGGTTTTTTTATCGGTGCAACCTGCAGTGGCGTGAGCTTTCACATTTTCCGCTGGCAGGAACGGATTTTAAAAACTAATCAACGGTTTAAGAAATTTTTTTTTTAATTGATGACTCGAAGCCGAAATAAGGTTTTTTAATCATTTTGGTTGGGAAATATGTAGTTTAAGTTACGACGTTTTTTGCTTTTTCGATGATTTTTTGAAAAGTTCTGAAATTATTTTGTATGATTCTTTTTTTTTATATTGTTTTTGCACCTCAGCAGCTGTAATTTTAAAAATAGTTTGTGAATTTGGGATTGCGAAAAGTTAATTGAAATTGAAAAGTTTTTAACGTTCGAGAATGTTGGAATTTTGATTTTGGTATCTGAATTTCGGATTCGCGTGGTAGCTGTGGCGAATAGTTCAGTCATTTCGGAAATGGAGGATTCTGGTGTGAGAATTCTGGAGTTTTCGAATTTTATGAATGTCAAATCTAAAAAATTTTGAATTCGATGTTCGCAGATTCTGAAATTTTCAAATCGACTCCGATTTTTGGATATTTTCAAGCAGATTTGGAACACAGATTTCGAGTTATAAATTTTTCGAATTCTCAATTTACACATGTGTCGGAATTTGAAACTTCTGACTCGACAAAATTTTCAGTTTTTCCAAAAACCTGATTTTTGAATGTTTGAGATCTGAATTTTGGAGTTCCGAATCTACAAACTATCAAAATTCATAAATTTCTGAATTAAAATTATAAAGTTGCGAAAAGTTTCCTCAAATTTGAAGAATTTCAAAGAAATTCTTCTAAATTTATTCAAAATGTTGAAATCTGTAAAATTCTCAAAAAATAAGCAAATTATCAAATTACACAGGAAAGTTTTAGAAAATTCATACGAATATCCTCGGATATTTTTTCAGGATTCTACGTTTTTCAAAAATTTCACATAGATTGAGATTTACGAATGATACTTTATATACCCCCACGTTTTTTACGATCGCATTTCGTGAAAACGACTCCCTGAAAATTCGTGTTTTCCCGTTTAGAGCCGATGACCTCGATTCAAGGCCCCTAAAAATGTTTGAATAGACGCATTGGAAATGTCTATGGGTGCATTATTCTGCCAGTTCAGACCAGTAAAATAAATATTTAGCTTGAAAGTTCCTGCATCCTTTGGCTGAATTTTCTTTTATTTGTACAATAATTTTCGATGATTCGGCGTGTTCCAAAAATATAATCGTTGCCCAACATTTTTCTGACCTTTTTTTTTTCAATTTTCAATCGGAATTTTCACGAATTGATTGCATTGATTGCCGAATATTTCTTTTTCGATGCAGAAGAATTGAGAAAATTTTTATCAATTCTCGAGAGTTAAAAAAAAATCAATTACAATTTTTGTAAGTTTTCAAAACTTCAAAAAACTTTTCGTAACTCAACAAACTTTGGAATGAACAAAGAATTTTAAAAATTAATAACGCAAATTTTGTCTCCATGAAAACTATTATAAAACCAAAATAATTGAAAATTTAAATCCAAAGTAGTTGAAAAACTATTTTTTGGGGGGCAGGGGGGCGTCCTCCTTTTGCATCGATAAATTTTTCCGAAATATTCCCTGCCCACGCCCTTGCATCGAACCCACTTTTTCGCATCCGACCTTTTCCCCCCAAAGATTCCACAAAGCGGCGCCCCACACATTTTCCTTTCGAAAATTTTCTTTGTCCCGCGCCCGAAATAAATCCGCGACGCGTTTCCTTCTTCGCCAGATGTGCCCGCACATTTCCAAATGCCTTTTTTTCCTTAGAGAAAATACCGCCCGGGAAAATACAAAAAGACCCGACGAGACCCCTCTCCCTCCAAAGGAATAAAAGCCTTTAATGCGGAAAAGTATGTTCCAAAGTACCCCATAAAATGCCGTTGTAAAATCATAAAAAAAAATTTTCTAACTGCAAATCTGTAACTTTCAATCAACATTTTCTACCCTTTTTCAGGTGAAGAACTTTCTATTATGAAAAACTTGAGAATATTTTTTGGAAATTTCAAACTTTTTCCAAACACTTTTATTTCATTTCAAAAACTGGGGTGTATTATTCGACGTAAAATTTAATTCAGAATTTGCTCAACCCCAACGTTTGTGCGTAAATTTAGTTCCGAATTTAAATTCTCGTAAAAAGTGCAAATTTCTGGATGTTACCAAAATTGGCCTAAATTTGAAAATTTCCAGAATACCGAAAAAATTCAATACTCGACATAATTCGGTTAAGTGACGTAAATTTGGAAAATGTATAGTACTTAATAATCCCCATAATTTTGTGATTTGTGTAAAATTGCAAAGGGAAAATCATCTCAACATTCTATGGGGAATCTATGGTTTTTCGAATTTGGGATACCATTACAATAATTATCAGAAATTATCATAGTAATTCCTTCAAAAAAATCCTTATGAACTTCGAATTACATCGGAAACGTAATAAATTTTTATTATTACGATAGATCGTAAAATTTGGCCGGTTTTTTAGAAAATAAGGATCGAGCGTAATCCTTTTTTCCTGCAGCGAGGGCCATTGTTCTGAAAAAAGGATCGACGAGGGATCCGATGAAAAAAGACGCAACCCGTTATGTTGCACGGACAAAGTGTGGGAACAGCCCCTTTTTTTGGGCCTTACGCTTTGGCGAGCATACGAGGGGATGACTGCGTTTTACGAGCTTCTTGACGGCGTTAAAAAAATGTAGGAGTAGCTTTTTGAGGCCAAAGACCTCAGGGTTTAACGCTCGAAGGAAAATCGGCGTACCGGCTTTTTTCGTTTGAGTTCAAAAATCATAACTTTATATCTCTTGGGGCAATAAACAGATGTTTATCGTCCTAGGATTTTCGAAAAACTGCGTTTATTTTCCTTTGCTGTACAAAATAGTACATTCAACATTTTTTAACGGGAAATCGGCGTCATGCCGTTTTTTTTTTTCATTCGATTTTAATAAACAAATGTATCCCTCAAGGCAATGAAGGACTGTTTATTGTCCTAGGATTTTTGAAAAACCGCGTCTTTTCCTTTAGTGTATAACATAGTACATTTCATTTAGTGCGAAAAAGTTTTTTTTCTTTTTACACATGCACAAAGATGGCACTTTTTCATGCATGAAATGTGGGCGCAAAATGGCATTTTTCATTGATATAGTACAGCAATGCGGAATAAGTGTGCACACGTGTGCACAAAACGCTATTTTGCACACTGTTTTTAGAAATATTTCCGCACCACTTTTGGAAAATTTTCGAACCGTCCTCGGCTACGCCGCCTCAGTCTAAAACCTCGCATTCGTAAATAAATTTTTTTTCGTTCCATTTACGTAATAATTATACTATTTATGCAGATCTTGAACTCGAAACTAAAACGTACAATGTTGCGGTAGATAAGAAACTGCACTATCGGATGACGAATTCATAAATGATGTTTTGTCAATAATAAATTAAATAAAATTATCAGAATATCAACGTTAGTATCAAATTCTGAGTCGGGGCAATATTGAATCATGATTTTCTGATAATTCGACGTAATATTTTTCGCTGCCTTTGGTGACTCATATAATGTTATATTTACATCGCGAAATTCGATGTCTCGGGAGATAAAGCGTAAGATTTTTTGCGCCACAAAAACATACCTAGAAGGAATAGAAAATTTATCAGGTTGTTCGTAAAATTTCCGGTACATAATATTGAATAATTGCATCTATGCAGCCCTTCCACGCCCTTAAAATTCTTCAATAATCGATCATATTTTCTAATTTTTTAATTTTATTCCAAGAATTTCGAAAATCTCTTAAATTTCATTAAATTTGGAAAAGTCGAAAAATTCTCAGACATCGAAAAATTGTAAGATTTTTGGAGATCCAAGAAATTTCGGAAATTTAGATGATTTCGTTAATATCGAAAATCAAAAAAATTACAAAAATTCAGAAAAATGTGTAAATATGTTGATAAATTTTGAAAATTTCAATTATTTCGAGAATTTTAAAAATTTCGATAACTTTGGAATTTTTA
>JAPYZK010010484.1:0-10826 GCA_030522785.1 Platygaster equestris | reverse complement strand
TTCTCTGAGCATCCAGAATATTCTTTTCCCGAAGTTTCCATCACGGACAATATAAATAGAGGCTGGGCCCTCGAGGGCCAGTTCAGTTCGAAACCGTTAACCGACAAACGCTCTCGGTACCTTTTTCACGCGCCCGAAACGATATTGTATCTGAGTTCGGAAGTTGTAAATAAATATCTGGCTTTATAACTTGCGTTCAATTGTTTGTGGTCAACCTTCCCGCATAATTATTAACATTTTATTAATAATTTGATAAAAAAATTGGTCCAATGAAATTTGAACCATAAATATCAATCTATCATTTTTGACGTTGACTTAGAAATGACGTAACATTTTGATTGGTTTCGCGAACAAGTGGTATGAAACGTATATAAATATATTTATTCCAAACTGATTTATACTTTTCACCAAAAAATTAGTAAAGTCGTATAAGTAGACTGTTACTTTAAAGCGTTTTAAGTTCAAAATTATTTTTGAAGTCTGAAATTACATCAATTTTAGAAAGTTTGGGACTCTTTAAAAACTTAATTTTTTATCACTGTTGATACTTCCGAATTAAAAAAAAATGAATAATACTCATGTCTCTTTCATTAAATTTCATAATTTGATTATTGTTGATATTTTGTGCGATAATAATGTTTGAAAAAAGTGAAATTATTCGGAAATCAATTAAAAAATAATTTCAACGGAATTAATAAGAATGGCTGTCAAAAAATGATATCAAAAAAGGTCGACATATTCCAAAAACTGTCGAATTTCAAAATTTATCAAGTCTTCAGAACGCTTATGAATTTTCGAATTCGTACAGAATTTTCGAATTAGCCAAAATCTTTGCAAAACGTCTTTTAATTTGTCACTTTTTTCGAATTTTCCGAAGTTTTAGATTAAATTACAAAATGCTAGTAATTTTTTGGATTCACAAATTGTCCATGAATTGAAAAATTCTTACAGATATATGTGTCATTTTTTTCGAATCCTGACACTGTTACACTTATTTTCAATGTACTGAAATTTTTCGAACATTTTCAGATTTTTCATCATTTGACCATTAGGCAGCATTCTTTAACATTTTGCGGAATTCGGCGATTCAGGGAAATTGGGAAATTACTCAACTTCGCCAAGTTCCTGGAAATTCACGATTTCTGAGACATACACACGTTTCGGAAAATTCAAAACCCTTGTAAAGTTCAAATATTTCGTATAATGTGGAAAATTGAAGCTTTCTTAGAAATTCAAAAAATTTGAACTTATTAGAAAATCCTGACCAATTTCAAAAACTGACGAATCCACAAATGTTGGTAAATGTTGCTCAATGTCCAAATTACATAATAATTTATTATAATAAATATATTATATTATCATTTTTCAAATTACGATTGTGTAATGTGGACAATGGGCAACATCTTTCAACATACTCGGATTTGTTAGTTTTTGTAGTCTGTGAGAATTTTTGAATAGGTCTAAATTTCTAAAAAGCTTCAATTTTTCACATTTTGTGAAATGTTTGAACTTCACAAGATTTCCGAATTTCCAAAAATTTGTGTATGTCTTAAAAGACATAGTGATTTTGGTTTTTATGGAACTTTCAGAAGAACTATCGAATTTTTGCAAGATTCAATTATCTCATTGAATTAACTGCACCATACTTTCGAGCAAAGAAGTTTTCATAGAATGATGTAATCAAAATATCAATAATATCTTTTCCATAACAATTCAAGATTAACAAAGCATTATATTTATCATAAAGTTTACATGAAATTACTTCTAAAAAATCGTCAATTTCATGAAAATTTTCCAAAAGCCTTATAAAATCGATCTCATATAAATTATCAATTTTTCTAAAAAATGGCTTGATAATTTCATAATGTTCCATAAAAACTATGAAATCCCTGGGGAATCAAGTATTAGAAATAAGTTCGTTGATTTTCGTTATACATGAGTTCATTGTCAGGACAACAATATATCTATATATATATATATAATGTTAGAGTATACTTTAACATTATATATATGTAGATCCACAATGGCCAGGAACTAGGAAAATTTCGCGTAAAATATCGACTTTAGTATTGTACAAAGTTATATTTATATTTCAAATATTTCATACATACATATATATACATATATATATGTGTGTATATATATATATATATATATATATATATATTTAAATTATATATTTACATTTGTGCATATAATTTATATATTTCATACATTCATATACCTTCATGTATAAAGTATGTTGTTGTAAAATCGTAACTCTGATGTGAGTTTAAGGCTGAGAATAAAACAAAAAGACTGATTACAATATGAATTTTTGTGTAATTTTATTTCAACCCAAAGCCGTAAAAATACGCATAAATTCGAAATTGAATAATTCCCGTTATTTCCAGCGACGCATGCGTGATATTCTTCTGCACATGCGCCCGATCGGTTCAATTCTCCGATGTCATCGCGCGATTTCACATCGACTTCGAATGCGGCGGCAACTGTGTGCGTCAGTGATATCATGCGGTGACATGGATGTCACCGCGTGACAGCACAGTAATTTCATATGACATCACGAATGGTAACTGGGTATGGACACGCGGCAAAATTGTCCCAAAGAAAAAGAAAAAATGCCGCACATAATTCCCAGTCTCGGTCAGATTAACCACCAACAAAAAAATCGCGATTTTCCCATCAAGTCAACAGGTCAATTGCAAATGCAATTTCGAATGGCCCCGTTTGTAAAAATAAACAGCATGCTCTCTCCAAATGTGAAAAATTTCAAGCCTTGTCTGTTCAAAACCATATCGAAGTTATAAAAAACGCGAGGTCATGTTTCAACTGCATGCGGGTGCATTGGGGTACGCCATGCAAATGGTTATGTTTCAACTGAATGCGGGATCATTGGGGAACGCAAATTTGGGTATGCAAATTTTCCACTTGAGGCATCAGTTTTATTATTAGTGAGGCACACATCACATTCGTAAACCTAACTTCTCGTGAAATGTATAATAAAATGAAAATATGATCGATGTCGTCAACATATGAGAATTCACTTCGATGGCGTAAAAAGCATTCGCAGCATGCATACACAACACTCCTTACATATTAGAATTGATTTTGATAGCGTTCAAAGCATTCGCAGCATGCATACACAACACTCAATACACTCGTGCCATCCTGAACACGAGATACAGTTTTGACGAAATGACTATTTTGAGTATATTAACAGTTATATTACTGGGTATCTCTGGACCGCTGTGTAATTTCCAGAAGGAACGGAATCAGCACTTACGGCTAATACATCATGAACAAATAACGAAACACGTTTATACTTACAACTTAATTTTATCTATTGAAATGGTTTCTGCGAATAAGCTGTATTTACGAAAATCACTCAATGCGTTCTCCGTAAAATTAGATTTGTTCCGCGAAACAAAGTAAAAAACTTGGTTCATTAGGAGCTGATTGCTTCTTAAATCAGCGTACTCGCAAACCGACACGGCATTTTCGATTGTTGGCATACGCCCGATATAATCCTCGTACAATAATTTTAGACTATAGACATTATATCTATCGGCAACAGCCGCGAGACTCAATGTTGCACGTGTCACACCGCTTATTCTGCCAGTGTATATATACTGCAGCAACTCCCGAAAATCGACCAAAGAGACATTTTCCATTGTAACCCTATTATCTCTTCTTTCGATCATGTCCGCATCCAACATTGCTGCGAAAACCTTCGAGTTTGCAGCAAGAACAAACTTGTGAGCATTGACTATGATAGTCAAATCGGTATGTTCCAGTGACTCATATGCCTATGCCGAAATCTTAAATTTCATGTCGGACCTGCAAAAACAAAATTGCTCAAAATGAAAAACGAAATTGTAATCACACTTACGATGTTTCTCCAACAGTCGCGAACGTGTTGACACTAGATGTGTCACCGGTTTGTTCTTTGACAAATTCGCAAGGTCCACCGTGATCAAGCTCGAACGGGTGCTATTCATATAATTGTGGTACGCTAAGGTAACAATTTCGAGTAAAGTGTTCATGGGAATTACAAAATCAGACTCGAAGACAATTGTTGTAACCTCTTTGAATTCGTAGCTGCCCAAGCCGCATTGACGTTGGAAACGGCACCTGAATCGGATATCAACGTTGCCAGCTAAAGTATATAAAGTCAATAAGAAGACGTCACTCAGAATATTCATCGTAAGGCGAATCTTTCAATATCGTTGCGTGATTCAAATCCAAATATTCTTGTATGACCTTCGAATATTCTATTTTCCATTCGGGATTCATGGTAACTTTGCGTTCTAAACCTATCAAACGACGTTCAGCGATGTAGTACGAGTTGCCTGACGGTTTTTCGGTTTGGTACAAAAACTGGCGAAAAAATGAAAGGATTACTCACGGTACAAGAAATGAATAACGCCGAAACTCGCAGAATAAAGGTATTGCAAATGGCTCATTTTCACAAAAAATGAACGAAATTGTGACCGACAATTTATCATCAAAGAATTGAATAACGTCATTGAGCCCATTTTTGGATGGAAACTGGTTAATTTGTGTAGGTAGACGACTCGAAATCGCTCCTCTTAAATTCGAACTAAAACATCCTATATCACTTCCCAGCCAACACTTCATTACTGATTTAATAATCCGCGAAACACACGAACGAGGATATCACCACACGATTCAAACAATATTTCACATGGTTCGACAAAAATATTGGCTAATTGACGGGCGAAATCAAGTTCGAAAGGTAGCCAAAAAATGTTGACAGTGTTTTCGTTTCCGCTCTGCTGCGATGCAGTATAAAAAGGGTCAATTACCTAAAGTTCGAGTTACCGAATCCAGACCTTTCAAAAACATGGGTCTTGACTTTTGTAGTCCATTTTTCATTAAGAATAATAAACATCGGAATTGTGGCAGCGTAAAAATTAACGTTTGCGTTTTTATTTGCATGGCAGTGAAAGCTGTACATTTAGAGGTTGTTTCTGATCTCTCAACTAAAGGTTTTTCGGAGCTTTGAGTCGTTCCATTGCGCGCCGCGGCATCCCGAGTGATGTTTTTTAGGATAACGGAACAAATTTTGTCGGCGCCAGCAATGAACTCAAGGAATTGTACGAGCTATTCAATTCTAAAACTCACCAAGAGAAAGTGAATGATGACACAATTGAACGAAATGTGCAGTGGCATTTTGATCCCCCGTCAAGTCCACACTTTGGTGGATTATGGGAGGCTACTGTGAAACTTTTAAAACACCAAGCGAAAAGCGTGATCGGTACCAATCTTTTTACGTTTGAAGAATTTAATACATTTGTCATTGAAGTCGAAGGAATTTCAAACTGTCGACCTATATCTCTGATGTCCAACGACCCAAATGATATTCCAGTTCTCACCCCAGCCCATGCCTTAATCGGTGAATCATGTCTTTTTTACCAGACTATTATTTTCAATCGGTCACGAGCAACTGACTGTCTCCCTGGTAACACATCAAAAAGGTATGGCAACATTCTTGGTCTCGGTGGAGTAATGAATATTTGCCCGGGTTACAAAAAAATGCGAAATTGGTGAATTATGGACCCAAACTCCACACCGATGCCATTGTTTTAATCAAAGACAAAAACACTCCATGTTTGCAGTACTCGCTTCCGAGGGTAATACAGGGTGACCAGTAATTTTTTGACGATTTCTAATTTAAATAAATCGTTACGTAGTCACTACAGCAATGTGAAAAACTTACACAAGGTAGAAAATTCATTCAATTTTATTTATGAAACACAACATCTGACAAATGATGACCGTCTACGGCTACACACAACTTCAAGCGTTGTTTCAATTCTTCCAAGTTGTTTCGATGGTCGGAGTACACCTTTGACTTCAAATAACCCCACAAGAAAAAATCTGGTGCGGTCAGATCGGGCGAGAGAGGAGGCCATTCCGAAAGCGCGCGTTTCAAGATGATGCGTCTGCCGAACGCGCGACCGAGAATTTCCAAGGTTTTGTCTGCCGTATGACAGATAGCGCCGTCTTGCTGCAACCAAAATTAGAACGTTTTTAACATCTCTGTGTATCGTTTAGTGTTGACTGTACCGTCGAAAAAGTACGGGCCAACAACTCCCCGAGATGCAACTCCTGCCCATACTGTCACCCGCTGATCGTGTAAGAGTTTTTCTCGGATAATTTGAGGATTTCCATTTTTTGGAGCCCAATATCGGTAGTTTTGTTTGTTCACAGCGCCAGTTGAATAAAAATGTGCCTCATTAGTCATCAAAATTTTCTTTTTGTCAATTTCTTTACTCTCATGCGCACACGCTCGATGTCCTCGAAAGTGCGTACACACTTTCGACGACCAGTTGACTTTCGATTCAGTGCACTGCCTACCTTGCGAAAGTTTTTCACCCAGTTTGATACCGTTCCACGAGCAGGAATCAGTTTTCGCGGCGGAATATTAAATAGTTTGCGGAAGTCACGTTGCACTTGCATGACGGATTAACCACTCCGACTTTTCCGAATAAAGATGAGACTTACAGGCAAAAAATAAACAATGGTTTCCATCGTCATTTGTACGCGCGCATTATTTCAGTATGACAAATATATTTCGTGCAATAATAAGCGTAAAACTGTTCGCCCGCGCGTCATTTAGACGGTTTCTTATTGAATAAATAAATAATTATAAGAAAGAAAAAATAATTTATGGATAGCATCAGTACATTATTAGGGCAATGACTAGTGAGGAATATCATTTTTATAAATTATTGATTCGTTCATTCATTTATTGATTTATTGTCAGGGGCGGATTGAGGCAGTTAGCCGCCCTAGGCAGATGCAGAATTGCCGCTCTTTTTCGATCTTCTTTTACTCACCTTGAGTATAGTTCCGTTAACGTATGTAATATGTGTATATTCCAGAATATGATAGATTTCAGGTTAGTCATGATAAATAAGTTCAGATTCATAGCGATTATTACTACCATACGTAACATCATTTATTCGTTTCGATTTTTTCCATCATTTCACGATTGATACTGTAATTACTTCTAGTATATTTCAAGTTTTATAAACAAGCCAGTGACGTATTGTTACGAAAATTATTTTTACATGTTTTTACGCCGGGCTTTTTGAAGTGCAAAATCATGAATGATTTGATTGCATCGATTGGAAGTAGAATTTCTGCCTCTATAGATAATAGAGCCAAAAAATTCAAGCGAGTTTGACACATGGCTAACTTCAAATAATTTTTGATCCGCTTCAAACAAGAAAACGATCTCTCACCACTTCAATTCGTGACAGCCATTCAAAGAAACATCCTATATGCAATGTCAACATTCGGAAACACTGTAACAGAATCATTTCTTCTGAAAAATTCGGAGGTTCCGATTGGGGTCAGCTGCTCAGAGTTTTTTTGATTGCAATTGAGATAGGCTTCGAAATGCCCTGACGAAACAGAGGCGGCCGTAACCCGACCAAAATCCGGCCGAACGGTCGGCTCCCGGTTGCCTAGTGGCCGCCTTGTGGTCGCCTTGTGAAAATGGAGTGATATAATTCGTTTCGGGATTACATTTTTCATAGACTTCAATTTCTAGATATTCCTTTGTTGGACTGATCAAAAAACACTCATCATATGATAACATCAGATTATATAACATCATTTTCAATGTTATAAATCGGCTGCATGCTATCTACTGTCATCAATATGTGTCGGTAAAATCGTGTGCACAGTGCAACGGTTCACGCCCGAAAACTAACGCCACCTCATCAGCGCGCGTTCAGAAATGGAAGCTATTGCGATTTGCCAGTGCTGGTGACCAGTGACGATTACATGTTTTGTATCAATTTTTGCCACTTAAATAGTAGCAAAAGTATTTATATGATAAAGAGAAAAATTCGAAACAGACTGTATCATAAAAATGAATGACGAATATACATGAAATACGTATTTTATTCATAAATAATATTGAAATAAAGTAATACAATTGCAAAAATTGGAACAGTATGATTAATTTTCACGAGAAAAAGATAAATTGGAATTTTTAGAAAAATTGAACTAAATTATTCGTTGTTATGTCACATAAATAATGAATTTCTAATTCAAGGGATTGAATTCGTGCAAATCGGTTTTTTTCAATTTCGCGGGCTATTATGTTACGTCAGGTCAAAATTTACGGTAGTGACCTACTTTATTTATCGACATTGTCGGGAAAAACTGACATAACGAGAAATATGATCATCAATAATTGCATTTCAGTGTTAAATTATATGAAGAAAAGTATTAATTCCGTAACATAATCAGCATTCTTACATTTTTCATAAGTAATAATGGTTGTACTCTCCAACATGAACCGTAAGAAATTATGACAACATGACCTACGCATTTTCACTAATTAATTGTAATGAAACATTAACTGCACGAATTTCATAATCTACATCAATGGGTAGCACTACTCCAACCAACCTCGTACAAAAAATTTTATCTTCATTGAAAATAGAGCACGAATAATGCAAGGCGATCACGACCCGACTGTTAGCCGTCCATTACCAGGCTGGTTCGGTCGCCTCAGTTTCGTCAGGGCATACTTCATCTCTTTGGGGAAACACAATGTCATTTGGGAGAGAAAATTTGAGAAAATTTTGTGTGAATCATAAGTGAATTATTAGTATTATATTCAATGGATAAAAATAGTATATACTACTTATTGAACGAACAATTACTTTTTGGGCCACATCAGTCTACAGTTATTCGATTTTTTAATTTACGTCAGATTCATCTCCATTTTCCTTATCAATGCCCCTATCATAATTCGATTGCACTAGAACTTCGTACTCTTTCTCAACATTCATTGTGACCGACGCGAATAACAATCGAGAATTTACTTTTTCACAAAAGCATGGTAACGAAAAACGGAAAATGACTTGAAAAAGATCGACTGTTTCCCGTGGACTAAAACGTGAAAATGACGATTTTTTTCAATGTTCAGACAAAAACTTTCAGAAATTTCGGTTTCCCGTGGGAAATTTGCCTAAAAGAACAGTCGCCAGGGCCTTATCGCATGCGCGAAATCATCAGTGGTGTGCGTTTCGGAAAATCTGTTCTCTCATCTTGAATAGCGACGTCAAACATGAAAATTTGCAAGTAAATTCATAAAATAACGTCTTTTTTTGTTTTTTATGTTTTCATCTTCTATTTGTGTAGATCATTAAAAATACTTCGAAATAAGTGTAACACCTTTCAGTACAATTAAGAATTTAGGCTTATCAATGATTAAAAAAAACCACTCAGTATTGCGAAAAATTGAAAAGTAAATAATAAATATTATTAATTAATAAATGTTTTCGGCTCATTAATAATTTTCCCGTGAGTGCGTTTGAAAGAAATAATAACGCGCGGTAAGGAGAAGGAGCGGCGAGAATGACTCTGAAATAAAAAAGAGAAGCCGAAAACACACAAGCACACGTACACGCCCGGTTAAGACTGTCCGTAAGTGGAGGGGCTGGATTCCACGAGTTACGGCTTGCCTGAAAAATGATGATTTCTCGCGGTTTGAAAAGGCTTAATTACAGCTCGAGTAAATTTGATAGAATTTTTCAGATTTATGCAACAGGAATAGGAAGTCAAACTCCATCGATCGGTGCAAAAACCCGAAAAAAAATTTTTTGTCATAAGGTCCCTCTCCTCGTGACGCGTCATATATGGACACTCTTAACGCGCAATGACGCAGCGGAAAAAACGACGGAAAACACGCGAGGCGGACCTCAGTGCTTCCACTTGGCAAACAAAAGAGAAAAAGTATGATAGTAAACCTACTCACGTATATAGTATACTCATTCATAGCGCTACTATCCGTGCAGGAAATTTCGAATAGTGTATCAGCATATTCGTATAAATACGTTTATGAATGATTCGAAACTTCCCACCGAAAGTGATGCGTATACACTCGGTGAGTCAATGAACTAGCAACATCTATGCATTATAAAATATTTCCAACTTCATTTTATCTGTTTTGTAAATATTGATACAAACATAAAAAAATGGAATTCTTCAAGGAACGACAGAATAAATTAATCCCTATTGATTCGAAAATGTATTATGATTTAGGCTCGTTACTTTTGCTCTCATATAAAAAGTTCTTCCTTCGACAACCAAAAAAGTAGCGTTATATCTAGTGTAAGCGATAAAAATTCGCCGCCCCTGAAATCTGCCGCCCTAGGCAGCTGTCTACCTTGCCTAACCGGTAAATCAGCCACTGTTTATTGTTCATCTTGGTTAGTACGTATCAACTTGTCACTCTTTTTCCACATCATGCACTCTGATTCGCTGTATTATTTTCCATATTTATTATTTTGAATTTCTCATACATTATTCCATTATAATTAATACGACGATTGTTTATTCAATTTATTTATCAACAGCTTTTTTGACTTCATTCATTCAGTTGAAGCAAAAGAATGAATTAATTTAAAACTCCCGCCCCAGAATGCGAACACTCTGCAGTTCTACCAACAAAACATATCAAAATCCGAGTTTTCAAATTATAAGGTTGTCAGTGTTGGCAATGGGATCAGGAATACCAGCTGCAAATAACAAATCGAAATTTAAAAAGTTCCCAAATCTTCTATTTCTTAACTAAAAACAAATATTTCGTCGAAACATATTCGTTACAATCTATCCTTCCTCATATTCCAAAAGAAAAAAAAATCGAAGATCTTGCAAAGTTAGCGACAACAATTTCCGTACATCTTAACAGTAAAATTCGATCCGTTCACTTATATTGTAAAAACCTGATAAAATCAAAATAAATTCACTTAAATGCTAAAGCAGATAAAATTCGC
>JAPYZK010010468.1:0-11270 GCA_030522785.1 Platygaster equestris | reverse complement strand
TCAGACAGTTGCGCCGGATAGCCAAACTCTCTATTTATATTAACTCTAGTGCAGGCTAGTGGAACAAATGCAGCAGAATGCAGTTAACTCGGCGGATTTGATGAGCAGTTGCGAAGTAATTGTTAGCAATAATTTTTAAAGTGGCACAGTTTACGGACCTCAATGAGGATTGCATGCGTCACCTGCTCCAATTTTTGTTACCAAAATTTTTGTTCTGGAAGGTTCTAGAAAATTTTAGAAGATGCTATAAGATTGAGACATAGTGTGCATAAGATGTTTACACATCAAACGTGAGTGCCGGGTGCTCACTGATTTTTTCATAAGGCAGACGATAACCATCAGAAACATAAGTTGTCCTAGATTATTTTCTATAATTTTTCATCAAGCCCAAAAATGAACGAAGTCGTATTCAATGATTTTTTTCGAGGTTTGGGATTTAAATAATAATGCAGTTCGTGTAAAGTTCATCTATTCTTTATTCGTCCGGATTCACGTCCGCCCTTAACCGTATCCGAAACCGAAGTGAAGCCCCCGCCGGGGAAAGCTGAGGAAAAGTAGGAGAGAGGAACCAGACCCTTTTCGTTGTCCGAGCTCTTCCCTCCTCCCAATTCAATACTCCCTCCCGAGGACAACATTTCAACAGTTTATTAATTATTCATTTCATTTCTGAGTTTCAAACATAATCGTCGGTTTATTTTTAATTTATTTCACTTAAGTATATTCATTTTGCCCTTTTCTTTTCACACGAATATTTGAGTAAAGTTCCCAACCCTTTGAAGTTTTTTCGTGTTTTCAAGAGTTACAAATCCATAATTCGTTACAGAAGACATTTCTCGTTGCCCAAGTTTTGAACTGCCCCTCTAGGCGCCTGTAATCATATATTACACAAAAGGTCATTAGATAAATGCGATCAGTCGTAATTGAGAATTTTATTCCTCATCAGAGTGTGGGTTTCTCAGCATAAGGCCTTCGTCATAACATCAGCCCATTGCTCCTTGGTTGAAACCCAATTTATATTCACTCTTATTTCATTAACACATTCCTTGACATAGTCTTCGTGGACTTCGGTAATATGCCTTAATTTATTACCCCCACTCGTTTTGGCACACGTTTCTGCTGCTCTATTATCGCACATGAGAACAGCAGGCAGCAGATTTTTGTTCAACATTGTTTTCATAGTTTTGCTCAAGGACACGATTTCTTGGCAAGCGTAGCTCATGGCTACGTATTCCGCCTGGCACGTGGAAAGGGCTACATAACTTTGTTTTTGTGTTTTCCAGGCTGCTGTATCCCCAAACAAGCGGATAATGTAGCCACACGTGGACACCGACTTTTTGCAGTCTACTAAACTCGCTTCAGAATATGCTACTAGATCACTTCTTCTACCATAGTAGTTTAGTCCAATAGCCCTGGTGCCTTTTAAATACCGAAATACCCGTCTGACCATTTGCCACTCATTATCTGTCGGATTGATTTGATGTCTACTTAGGACGTTTACTGCATATGTGATGTCCGGTCTTGTGGCACCCGCAAGATACAGTAAACTCCCTACTGCTTCAGGGTATGAAACGTCAATCGTATCGTTTTGTCCGTCCTCAGTTTCTTTCAGGTCTTCTTCTCGCTGTCTCCGTTCTTTGTTTTGGACTTGTCGAGTAATCATAGGAGTGTTTTGGGTAAATTCGTCATTAAAGCCGAATTTCGTCAAAATTCGTTCAATGTATTTTTCTTGCGAAATTTTTGTCGATTTAGATTGTCGATTTCGAGTAATTTCAAGTCCCAAAAATTCTTTTGGTTCCCCCAAGTCATTGATTTCAAAAGCGTCTTTCATTTTTATGCTAATATCGTCTAGTTTGTTTTTGTCGTTACTAGCAAAGATCATGTCGTCAACGTACAGTAACAAAATCGCTATTTTTCCGTCAGAGTGCCACGTGAAAAGACATGGATCGTGATCGTCACTTTCAAGGCCTTTTTAAGGTCACTTTTTAAGGATTTCGTAATCAATCGATCTGTGGGGCGTTCTATTGTACGCATAAATTGCTGCACCAAGGGCAAGGTCCCACATATGCGAGAGAATTTTGGAATCGAGCATGAGAGCCCGAACTTTCATCTGGATGGTTTAATTGAACCTCTAAGCGGTGCCATTATGTTGCGGCGTATCGGGACATGCGAGCTGTCGCTCGATGCCTTCCCGGGCTAATACTTCGTCAGTATAGCCACCCGTAAATTCCGTGCCCCTGTCGGATCTCAAATAGCAGACCTTTTCATTCAATCCCAAACGATTTCTTGCACTTACCAAGAATTTTTCAAAACATTTTCCAGTTTGATCTTTTATCTTTATCGTATAAGCCATCGCTAATTTCGAAAAATCATCAATAAAAACTGCTATATATTGATATCCCGATGGATAAGACGCAGGAGAAATTTTTCCCATCAAATCGGAATGAATTATTTGTAAGGGTCTCGTTGCTCGAGTTCGCACGTCCTTAAACGGCAGTCTTTCAAATTTTGAAAGTGCGCAAATTTCACAGTCCAAGATCGAATCGTCAAACACAACTTCCTGTAGTTTTTTATTATCTGTCCATGCTTTTTGTAACTTTTGAAGATAGCTTAAGGATGCATGTCTCATCCTCACATGCCACAACATTGCTTCGTTAATTCGTGAGAAGTTCTTGTAAGGATTTGAAAGAGGCGAATCGCCAGCTGACAAGTCTTGTGAAGGAAGATCGTCAACGTTCATAAATTTTCTGTCTATCATACTCGTGTAAAAATTTGATTTTGTCTCTTGAACTAAGGATATCTCCGATTTTCCTGAGTTTTCGTTTCCAGGATTTGAGTTGTTTACTTTGATTTCTAGGGGACTTGCAACATCTTTTTCCTTTTCCACCAAACCGAACGTGTCGCCTGATTTTTCTGGCGGAAAATCCTTTTCCGGTACAACCGGTGTTTCTGTTTCAATAGCCTGTTGATTCGTTTTTATTTCTGAGGTATTCTCCACAGTAACATTAAAAGCTGCGTTTAGAAATTTACTAAATTTTTCCTCACAAAATTCACCAGAATACTGGTCTTTGTCAAGTTCAAATTGAATAATCCAATATGGACTCTCGTAAACTCCTGAAACGAACGTTTCAAGTGTTTCCGGGTCATAGATGTCAATTTTCGTACTGCCCAAATGCACATTCCAACCCGCCTCAACAAAACGTCGCAAAGACAAAAGATTCTCCGAAAGGGATTTCGAACATATTACATGTTCAAGTGATAACGTTTTTTCTTTTTTTTGATTTGTGAATAGTTCTAATTTTCCCTGACCATCTGTGATAATGTCTGCCTCATTATCTTCATTCGCACATTTCATTATCTCCATACCTGTGTTACCAAATTCATCGATTAATTCTTTCGAATTTATCATATCTTCTGTGGCACCCGAGTCCGCGACAAATGAAGTGAACAATCTAACTGCGCGTATTCCTTGTTTAAACCTAGTTCATTTGCATATGCTTGAAAAACAGTTTTCTTACCTTGTTCATTTCCAGACTCGCTTTGTTCGACCAAAGACGATTTTTCAGCCAAATTCGCCCGAGGGCCTGTAAACGTCCGGTTCTGTGTCGTCCGTTTAAAATTGTTTCGCCCACTACCAAAACCCCGACTGAAATTTGATTGAAACCCCTGTCCGTTATTTTGGTTTTGATAGGAATTTTCATGGGAGTTGGAGTTTGGGTTAAAATTGAGTCTTCTATTGTCCCTGAAAGATGTACTATTGTTTGCGCGAAAATTGTCTTGCGCGCCCCTGAAGTTCCCTCGACCCCTGAAATTTCTACGACCGCGTCACACACCCCTCCCATTTTCTTGGTTTAGGAACCGTAGGGTGCACTCGGCCGCTTTGTGCGTTCCGAATTTACCACACGAAAAGCACAGTTTCCCTTTCTTCCCCTTTCGTGGACAGTCCTTTCTAAGATGCCCGAAGTCGTCACAACCGAAACATCTCACATTCGTCGCGGCCCGGTTTCCCTGCTTGCTTGAAGCGGAAAAAGCCGTTGCCGTTGGCACAGGGTTCGTCTGATTTTTGTGGGCTTCTTTTTGTATTAGAAAAAGCTTAAGTTGCTCGTATGTTAAGCTTAAGCCCGTTTGATTTTAGGTTATAAACTCGACCTGCTGGATGTGCGGGACAGCAGGAAGAATGGCGTTGAAAAATGCATCCCTCTTTTCCCCTTCCGAGAGTGGCTCGGCCCCGTTGGTCCCCTCGTAGCTTATCACAATCTCCTCAAATTTGTCGTAGAATTGGACTGCTGTCTCCTTCGTCTTTTGGTACTGCAAGGAGTACAGCTGCTTGCGTATCGAAACGCTCGTAACGTTGTTTTCGCAGGTCTTGAATGTTTTCAGAACCTGCAAAATCTGTGCAGGTCCCTAATTCCCAGAATTTTTGAGTGGTAAGTTTTGTCCACCCTGTTAATAAGAATGTCCCGGACATTAAACGAGTGTTTTTCTCTTAGAGCAGGGGACAAATTTGCGGGAGGGTTTTCTTTCGCGTCTATCACGTACAACAGATCTGCGACCCGCAATTCAGATGAGAAAAACTCGTAGAAATGCTCGTATTTCATCGTCGAGGTCAGTTTGTAGTCCCTTTTGGTTCCCCCGTCACGACTCTCTACTTCTATTACAATCGGAGGAGCCCCTTGTACCCCGGAACCCTGAGACCCTGACTTCCAAAACCACCGCTCACCGGTCCCTTTTCTTGCCCCCCATTAATTTTTGTCTCAAGAATTTGAAAGGTATTTTTCGGGGAATATTTTCTATTGCTATAACCCCCGGCTTTTCGACCCGTTTGTCATTAGTGTCAGTACTGGTCTTTTGTGTCAGTTCGTTAAGTTTTCTTTCTGTTTCGATCTGTTCTCCAGAAGATTTCGGAAGTCGTGTTGTGTCTGCGCCTGTATCTCCAGCGAACGCTTGAGGAGGTCCTTAATTAACGCCAGACCGCCTGACTCCGAATCATTTCCCCCCTGTCCGCTACTCCCGCTCATTGTACGATTCGCAAAATTGCTCCTTTTTCCGGGATCCCTGACCTTTGCAATTTTTTTTCGAAACACGATATTGCAGAGCTTATTTACTATTGTATTCTTATTTTTCACGTTCTTCGTGTTGATCATCCGTTTTTATAAATTTTGCAAATCATCAAATCCTCTCAATTTTATCTAATTTATTAATGCATTCCTTTTTTTTCGATTATTCTATTACTTGATTAATTGAATTGTCTATAACATCCTTCATTATTTCTGGTTTCATCAATCAGATCATTTTTATCATTAGCGGTAGCAGACTTTAGAGGACAATTTGTCATTTACCTGACGTTCTCAAGCCTCGAGCTCCCAGGTACCCTTGTAAACTCGGAGCGTTAAAACCGTCGCCTCCCGCCCGGATTTCTGAGCTCGCCAAGTCAAATTCCGTTTGTATTTGCTGTAAATTGCCAGACTATCATTAGTCTGCGTCTAATAAGTCAAGCCTAATAATTTTCCAACCCTCCTAGTCACATGCGACCAAAACCATTTTACAATTGAAATAGTCTAATTATATGGCGAGTCTCATGCTTGTCTATAAACTCCAGTACCGAACACAAGTCCTAGCAGTTCGAGACGAATTGTCCTTTCATGCGCGTTACTATCGTGCATTGCTGTGACAACTCTAGTAACACAATTTTCCCCTTTTGGCGAACACAACCAATTAGGAAAATCTGTTACCCGGGAAGCAGGATTTCTGTGTAGTTTTTGAAAGCTTCAACTATTTTATTTCATTCGTGATTTTTGTTTAAATTCTCGCACAACCCTATTTTGTATATCGGGCGCCCGTATTTTCAACTTCGAAAATACGACATTGGGCCGATGTCGTCCCGAGATCGGCAGCCCGCTTCGGCAATACAATATCAGCTGGCCGAAATTGGCCCGAGATTGGCTATCCGAAATTGGACTTGTAAATTTTTCATGATCAATGTCAAGTCGCAACAAGTTGCAAATTAAAAAAGTGTATGACAGTCGCGACTTTGTGTCAAAGTTATCAAATTTCGGAAATATGTAATAAAAATACAGTTGTGTTAAAATAGCCAACATCCGGAAGTGCGCGAATTTTCATTTGTGTGTGTTTTCTGAAGTGAAAAACAATATTGAACATTAAAGCCAAAAGGGACAACGCGTTTTGCAGGTTATTGTAAAATGACTATTATTTGAACTATTTTGAAAATTTTACAGTATATACTAAATAAAAACGTTTGTATAGCATTATGTATGATTTTTGTATATTATTCGTACACCTATTTTATTTTATAGATGAATATAAAAAACAAAACAAGAACATAACCTAAAATATATATATCGGGCCCACATGTCGGCGAACGATTTTGGGCCGACATCGGGCCGATATCGTGGTACGATATCGGCGCGCCCATCGCCGTTGCCGGGCCGACTTCGGGCCGAACAATTTTTTTTGACCGGGCACCCTTGTGGTGAAGAACAACCGAGTTGAAGACGAACAACCCACGTCAACTCAACGACAGATATTCAGATGTTAATCTATAAATTTATTTAACGACGGCTGTTGAGTTTCGAAAATTAAGCAAATTTATTATCTTTATAGTATTTTCAGTGCACTTCGAAGTCGTTAATAGTCACAACCTATTAAAAACGGCACATTTTTCCACCATTTTTCGCTTTGTTTTGATTTGGGTGTTTTTTTTTTCTTTCAGTTGCAACTACACATCCTTTAGACACATCCAATTCCATTCAATTTGTCAGTTTCATAGTTGACTTTTTATTACGGACCCCGGCGGCCCATGGGACATTATCCCGAGTAGTGAGTCCCAAAAACGAGAGAGAAAAATGATTTAGTTTTGTTCCGCACGAAAGGAAAACGAATTATCTCGCGCCCTTCCTAGAAAAGGTAAAACCCGAAAATCCCAGCGTTTGATTCACCGGTCATTTATTACGGCCCGTGCCGTTCATTGACTCCATTGCAACGACGCGCTTTTACTCGCTTTCACCACCCTGGCATCGATGACCGTTTGGTGTCCGGGCCCCGATTTCCACGTCTCACGGTTTGAGCCCCCGCGCGTGATTCCCCCTCAACGCCCAAGCCATTAGAAACTAAGGAATTTTTCCATAGCTTCGCAGTCATGCACCTTAAAGCCCTCTTTGTTTCATTAATATAGCGTCATGCACAACCCGGATTATTAAAACAGTTTTTTTTTTCCTTTCCTCGTACTATTAACCCACCATACAAATAACACACTTTTTTACTCTTTTTCATGCATCTATTCTATCAATCTGAGCCCTGAGGTTGATCTATTTTTTTTTTCTTCCTTACTTGTCACACTTGTTAATATCAAAATTAAGCAATTATCTGCAGTGTTTGCTCTACCCAGGTGTGATCAGTCTCCTGGTTTGAGTTTTCGCACTTCTTTGGCTCCGTCTTTGCCCTCATCTTGCCGCGCATAGGGTCTCGAAGCCGTGAGCTGGCGTCCGTGAGCTGGCGTCCGAGAGCTGGCGTCCAAGCGCTAGCGTCCAAGCGCTGGCGTCCGTTAGTTTGTGTTGTTAGATTTTTTTTTCAGTTTATTCACGAGATTTTTCACTTCCGATTTTCACAATTTTCCGCGCAGTGGAAGCGCGCACTGGGCCCATAACCTCTCGAGGTTTGGGATTTGAATAATAATGCAGTTCGTGTAAAGTTTATCTATTCTTTATTTGTCCGGATTCACGTCCGCCCTTGACCGTATCCGAAACCGAAGTGAAGCCCCCGCCGGGGAAAGCTGAGGATAAGTAGGAGAGAGGAACCAGACCCTTTTCGTTGTCCGAGCTCTCCCCTCCTCCCAATTCAACATTTTTTATCATTTTTTATAAGGTTATAAAATTTATTAAGTCCATCTCGATAATATGTTGCCATTATTCAAAAGGCAGATGTTAGTCGTCGAAAATTTAAGTTATCCACGATTATTTTTCTCCATTTTTCATTAGGTCCAAAAATAAACGAAGTCGTACTCAGTAATTTTGAATTATTTTTCATGAGGTTATAAAATTGCTCAAGTCCATCTCGATCATATGTTGCCATTATTCATAAGGCAGATAGTGTCGTCAAAAATAGGAGTCATTCCTAATCATTTATCACCATTTTTCATCAGGTCCAAAAATGAATTGAGTCTTACTTGATTATTTTTGATCATTTTTCGTAAGGTTATAAAATTAATTAAGTTCATCTCGATCATACGTTGCCATAATTCATGAGGCATCGAAAATTGAAGTTATTCCTGATCATTTTTTACCATTTTTCATCAAGTCCAAAAATGAACTGAGTCGTACTTGATTATTGTTTATCATTTTTCGTGAGGTTATAGAATTGATTAAGTTCATCTTGATCATATGTTGCCATAATTCATGAGGCATCAAAAATTGAAGTTATTCCTGATTATTTTTTACCATTTTTCATGAGGTTATAAAATTGATTAAGTCCATCTCGATCATATGTTGCTATTATTCATGAGGCAGATGTTGGTCTTCAAAAATTGAAGTTATTTCTGATAATTGTTCACCATTTTCCCTCAGGTCCCAAAATAAACTGAGTCGTACTCAATAATTTTTCATCATTTTTCGTGAGATTTAAAAAACTAGCTTTCTAAAACTAATTCAAACTGTTTGAAACTAACTTAAATTGTATAAAATTATCTTGAACTGAGTGCACCTCATGCGAACTGCATTTATTTCATCAAGCAGTACATTCAACGCATTCAACGAGCGTTTTCGTTGTTTTCGTCTCGTTATCGACAAGTTTACTCCCAATATAACTTATCTGAACTTTCTGCCTAAGTTTATGGCTACCCTCGTAACTTTGAATCTTATATGGCCCTTATAAGATTCTTGAAAATCCTTATAAGTTTACCATTTCTTATATGACGCCTTATAAAATTCATACAAAACCTTATATGTGCCGAGGAATATTATATGGCCGCCATGTAAGTTTTTTGAAATCTTATATGTAACCGTATAAGATTCTGGAGATCTTATAAGATTAAAACCCTGTAAGAACCTGATAAGATCCTATATAAGATTTCAAAAAACTTATATGACGGCCATTAAGATTCCTTGAAACATGTAAGGTTTTATATGAATTTTATAAGGCGTCGTATAAAAAATAGTAAACTTATAAGGATTTTAAAGAATCTTATAAGGGCCATATAAGGTTTAGAGTTACACGAGGGTAGTCTCGAATATCGATAGGTATCGATGGTTTTCGATACTTCTCGAAACTAAAAACCAGTGGAACACTTTGCAGACTATACATGAAGTGTTCCACTTCAAAATCTCTGTATTCATGAAAAAAATCGATCGCTTTTCGACATGAAAATTTAAGCGTCAATAATTTACCTGTCTATCCGACGCTGGTTATGACATTGAAGCTTATCAATTCCGTAATTTCACATACAATGTCAAAGGCTCGGAATGAATAATTTTGCAAACGTGATGTACATGAAAAACACGACGGTTGAAGTTGGATTTTGAAATCTGCCGTCGTTCGATTATGTTCCGATATTTTCAGATGCGCAATTTTTGTCACGGAAATAGAAAGTTACTACTAAAAATTTCACCCAGTGAAGCTTTTGAGAAGACTTAAGCAGAATATTTATAAAAAAAGGATTTTTAAAGGAAAAATTGAATGAAGATACGAAAAATTGTAGATTTGTGCGATTTTATGTACGTTTTGAACATTTAGAAATTGAGACGTGTTTGAATTGATTTAAATTTGAACTTCGGGAACTTGTAATTTTCACATCACAGACTTGTATCCCAAATTTCAAGTATTTTTGACTCAATAATACATATTTTCAATTTGGCGAATTCTCGGAAAATCGAATTTTTGCAATTTTCTTTATTTCCAAATGTTGAAGTTTTGAAATTGCGCAAATTCTAGAGTGTGAGAAAAATGACGAAATTATACCAAAATTTTAAAATTTCAAAAGTTTTTGAAAAAATTCTCAAGTTTTTAAGACATAGAAATTTAAAAAATTTCGAGATTTTAAATTCGTCAAGTCGAAATTTTTACTTTCTTGAATTTTAGTTACGAAGTTTTCGAGAATGTCGGGAAACTTCGGAGCCTTGAGTTTTCAAGTTTGAACGTGTTCAAATTTTTGAATTATTTAAGGTTCCGAAATTTTTTGTGATTTTCGAATTTTTCACGGATCCGGATGAATTCAAAACGTTTGCAAGTATTTTTACATTTCGATGTTTTTGGAATTTCGAAGAATACAAAAATTCCGAAATCTTCAGACAACTGAAAGAATTGCAAAGATGGAGGAAAAGTGCATAAAATTATAAGTTATCATGAAAAACTTCAGAATGCTACAAAAAACTACAAAATGATTTCAAAAGAAATTTTTTTTCCATTTTTTCGATTACCCAATATTTACATGCAAACCAAGTTTTTTAAATTATGGGGTGTTATTTATAGAATTTTTGATTCGCTAAGACCTCGCGATGATAAAGATAATATAATGAATTTTCAATTAGTTATTGAACCTTTTCTGTGACCGGGATAATCAAAACATGTATGTCGGGGACTATTTCCATACAATTCAGCAATTACATCGGTTGGACTTTGATTAGCATTGTATGACCATCATAATTCAGTTACAAAGTTGACGTACGTAATTTAATCACTTACTTACATATGTTTACCATAAATCATGCATTGTCACGGAAATTTCGTTTTTAACTTGGAAAAATGATCAAATTTTATTCTTAATCGTAAGAATAAGTCCACACGATGTCTAATTTTGGAATTTTTAAAGTTAGACAGAGAAATTCCGAAAAATTGTAAGTGTCGTAGGTCGCCTAGGGCGGCCTACTATTTTATCCCTCTTCGGAGGGACTCGCCTTACGCATATTTGAAAGGCCCGCGCTTCGTTTCTAACTCGGACGAGGTTTTCTGGGGCCCCCAGTAGGCGGCCCCGCAGCACGGTTTCCCTCCCACGCTTTACTCATTGTTCCTTATACCTGGGCCCGCCGCGCGCTGGGCCGACGCTTTTTTTTCAGTCTCGAGGCACCCCTCTCCAAGAGACCGCCTTTTTTTCCTTGGGGTGGCATGGATAGAGATGTGAGGCCGTAATATTACCGGTTATATTACGGTTACGTGACCGTAATATAACGTTACGTTACCTAAAGTTTGGTCACATAATTTTCAGGGTAATATCACGGAAATATTAATTCCTGACAATTGTTTCCTTATATGTATAAAATGAGGGA
>JAPYZK010010457.1:0-11283 GCA_030522785.1 Platygaster equestris | reverse complement strand
CCGGAAGTACTCGCGGAGCAAAGAACTCTCGGGGCCGCTCGCGCGGCACGCATATCGCGGGGGAACGAAATATGATAGAAAAAGAGAGAGAGACAAAAGTGCACGGGGGGGAGGGGGGGGCGGGGGGCGCCGGGCGGGCCAGAGGGGGGGGGGAGGAAAAAAAAGGGAAAAGAAAAGGAGGGGAGGGGGGGGGGGGGGGGGGGGGGGGGGGGGGGGGGGGGGGGTGATAGAAGAACGAGAGAAAATGAGCTCGCGAAAACGACGCTAGTCGAACAATTCCCATAATTAACGGGGGCGCAAAAAATTGCTTTGAGCGCTCTTTTCCGCGAGAGAGCTCTTTTTTTCGATCACCCGGAGAAGGGACCATATTTCCGGGACGCTTTTTTTTCACCAGGAGATAACATATTCCGAACAAATGGGTTATTTTTATGGGCGATTATAATTTGATTTTCACTTAATTTCATTACGGATATGAAATATTAAATTTTATTCTCTGAAGTCTGAGAATTTTCGAAAATTTCCAAATTTGATAAAATTTTCGAGATTTTCGAAATGTTTAAAAGTTGCAAATTCAGCCAATTTCCGAAATTTCAGAGTGATATAAATTTGTGCGATTTTATAAATTTTTGGATTTGTCAAAATTATTCGAATTTCTAAAATCATGATGGAATATTAAAGACTGGCGAAGTTTTCAGTATTACCGAAATTTTCAGAATTACTGAACTCTTTGAGATTTCCAAATTTTAAAATATCTACAAATTTTCTGAACAAAATTTTCGTAATTTTGTCATTGATACAGAATCTTCAGAATGCTCAAAACTTGCATAATTATTGAATTCCCCAACTTCTCGGTGTTTTCGAAATATCCATTAAAATTCTTGAATTTGTACAATTTTCATGAATTTCAAACTCTTCGAAATCCTTGAAATTTTCGAAAAGTCATCGAAATTTACGAAAATTTGTGACATCAACAAACTAAACGAATTATATAAACTTTACGAAGAATTTAAAAAATCCTTACAATCTTTTCAATATGTATATCCCCCCCCCCCCTCCATTTTCCGGCAATTTCATCCAAATATTTCAGTTAAAATATGTTAACTCCAGATTTAGAAATTGACACATTCATATCACATCCGAAATATCAAAAATTATCAAATCTCCCAGAATTTTGAGAATACCGAAAATTCCCAGAATCCTTAAAATTTTTAAAATGTCTAAAATATCTGAAGTTATCATAATTTCCGAAATTATTAACATTCATAGAATTTCCGAAATTTCTGAAATTTCCAAAATATCGAAAATAATCAAATCTTCTAGAATTTTGAAAATTTAAACAATTCTGAAAATCCTCAAAATTATAAAACTGTATTGAATTTCTAAATTTTTAATAATTTCCGAGATACATTCATAAAATTTCCGGAATTTCTAAAATTTTCATACTATCGAATATTATTCAATCTCCAAGAATTTTCAAAATTCGAAAAATGCTGAAAATCCCTTGAAATTCTGAAACTGTTTTCAATTTCTCAACTTTTCATAATTTCTAAAATATCAAACATTCATAAAATTTTCGAAATTTCTAAAATTGTCATAATATCGAAAATTATCAAATCTCCTAGGATTTTTAAAAATACAAAAATTCTCAGAAGCCTCAAAATTCTAAAAATGTCTGAAATTTCTAGTTATCATAACTTACAAAATTACTAACATTCATAGAATTCCCGAAATTATTGGAATTTCCAAAATATCGAGAGTGATCCAATCTCCTAGAATTGAAAAATTTTGAAAATTCTCAAAATCCTCATCATTCTAAAACTGTCTAAAATTAATAAATTTTTCATAATTTCCAATCTACCCAGTTCCCAAATATGACGAATATTGAATTTTCAAGTGTATCAATCGAATTTCCCCTCATAAAAAAACATCGCAAATCATAATACTTTCCAATCGTAACCCTCAATTCTCCCTCCCACCCTCTCATTTTTCCACAATTTTCTCCACCCGTCGCAATTTCGCGCTTAAAAACTTTTTTGATTGAAATATGAAAATTACAAAGCCGGAGAACACCGGCCGTATCATTAAAATACGAAATGGTCCTTTCGCAGAAAGAAAGGACGAAAATAAGGGAAAAAAAGAGAGTCGCCGATTTTACGGAACATTCTTTTGGGGGGGCCTTTTTTGCGCGCTCCACAGATCCCTCCGAAATCGAACGCTTTTTTGGGGCCCCATCGATCGTAAAGCCGGAGAATTTCAAAAAGAGGTCGGGTAAAGTAGAGAAAAAAAAAACGTACCAACGAAACGAGCTGACCTGGGCTCGAAATAAGGAACCCTTCTTTTTTGGGCCCGCAAAAAAAAGAAGAGAAAAAAAAAACAGCGAAACTCGATACACGAAAACGGAATTTTTTTTGGTTGAATTTTTGGGATTTCTAGTGTAAAGAATCTTTTCAAGGGAGTTCTGCACTCCCTGATGTGGTTTCAGGTTTTTTTGCGGTCGAAAAAAGTTATTTTTTGGGGGAAAAAGGATGAATTGATGGGACCTTGGGAATTCGGATTCATGATTTTATAAAATGTTAGCTAAATTAATTAAAATTGTTCAAAAGTCGATAGAAATTCAAAGTTTTAAAAATCACGAAAAATTTTACAAAATTGTTTTGAATTCGTCCGAAAACTTAAATCCCTTGAAATTGTCCAACGCTTGGAAATTGAAAAAAGGTCAACATTTCGGAGAATTCTGAAGTCAACTCAAAAGATGAAAATTTTCGAAAATTGATGATGGAAAATTTTTAAAAACTTCAATTGCAGAGCTTATTAAAAAAACCTAAAATCTTCACAAAATCTATGAAAACTTGCACAAAATCTCGGAAATACGAGACAATTTACAACTATCGTGAAATTTTTGAGCCAGTGGGATCTAGACTCATGAAATCGGAAAGTTACTGTATGAAATGAAGAGGTTATCGTACTAAAATGACTTAAATCGAAAATTGACTGTATTCAAAGAACTCATACAGGAATTTTATCGAGAGTTTACTGTGTTTGAATTACTTGAATCGATAATTCACCATGTATTTTCATGACTTTTATTGAGAACTGACTGTATTTCGAGGACTCGAATCGAAAGTTAACTGTATTTAGAGAACTTCAATCGAAAGTTTGCTGAGTTTGTAGGACTTGATTGAGGGTTCATTTTATTCAAATGACTTAAATCGAGAGTTCACTGTATTCGAAAGGAATTAAATAGAGATATTACCGTATTCGAAGGACTTCTATACAAATTCTACTGTATTTAGACTCTTTTGAGGAGTCTTCTAAGGAGATAAATGTTTTTTAAGAGCTTTGACCGAGAGTTCACTGTATTCAAACGACCTAAATCGAGAGTTTCTAATAGTTTAAGAAACATTTATCAAGAGTTTACTGTACAATTTGGTTTCAGGTTTTTTTGCGTTGGAAAAAAATTACTCTGTAAAAAAATATAACATAAAAAAAGTTCTAATGTGACTGAGTAGTTTAAACCAATCCAAAATTTACCTTTTTCGTACTCAAAAACAAGAATTAAAAATTTCCCCCTTTTGAAATTCATATTTTTCTCAGCCCGAACGGATTCTTATCAATTTTCTTTCGGAGCCGGACACGATTATTGATTGCTCGCCGCGGAATAATTTAAAATTCAATGAAAGTAAGAATTTACATCGACGCCATTTCCTCGTTTTGCATTCCGAGCTCGAAACACTCTCCCAGTGCTATTATTATTAAATCTAAGACCGAAAAATTCGCATTTTCCGTATTAGGTTCATTTTCCCTTGCGATCGTATGAGAAAATGAGCCTTGCGGCAAATGTAAATTACAGATTTCTTCCGATTTTACGACAGAAGAGAAATACCAGGGGAAATGGGGGGAGGGGGCGGTGAGGAGGGGAGGAACGAAAAAGGGGGGAAGGGGGATCTCTCCGATTAATTTTCGTTCATCAGAGTCGAATTACGCTTAATGACCAATTAACCCGAGGGCTGCGATCGCGAGTAATTGGACCCGAGGAAGCCGTGAAAATCGCCGTTGCTTCGGGGGGTGTTTTCGCGTTTCGGATCGACTCGGTGTGGTTTATTCGACCAATTGCGAAAATTTATGTGTATCGGAAAATCCTATATGTATTATAATAATTAATTAAAAAAAAACTATTTCTTAAGATCGGACGATTTTGCACACTTTTTTAGGTGCAAACTGAAATACACTCGAAGCTTAGAAATATGAACATCTTATTTTATCAAATTAGGAGGTTCATGTTAATTTTTACGTTTTCTCGTGAATTTTCGAAAATAATCAAACGGCTCCATGCGATAACCGGTTGCGCGCTCGAGGAATATGATAGCGCGCAACCGGTTACTGCTTAGAGCCGTTCAATTCAGTGTTTTTCCCAGTTTGAAAAATTTTGGAACATTGTACGCAGTTTTTACGAAACCATCCGAAATTCTAGAATAATTTGGAAAATTTTTTTTTGTTTACCATAAAATGTAATGTACATTCTCAGAAGGCTCCATAATCCTGCAAGAAAGTCAAGGATTTCGAAAAACGAGACTTTTCTCAAATTCTGTAAGATTTTGAAAAATTACTAGAACCAATTAGGAAATTTCTTCGATTCTGAATACTCCCAAGAAAAAATTTTCCGAAATTCGTAAAATCTTTTATAATAGCTGTGTATTTTTCAAATAATCCATATAAATAAAAAAAATTTGAACACCTAGCAAAATTTGGCAAAATCGCAACAAAGATTCTTGAAAAATGTCAAAGAAATTATAGCACTAAAAATTAGGAAGTTTGACGATCATCAACTAATAAATTTCACAACTTTGAAAAATGCCTGTAAATAATAAAAACCATTCATAATTTTCGAAAAATGAATAAATTGTTCTCCAAATTACGAAAATCTTACAAAACTGATAAGTTTTGACATATTTTTAAAATATTTTAAAAACAGTGTACATTTTCAAAATTTCTCTCAAAATCTTATGAGGTTCGAAAATTCTTCAACAAAATAATCTAATGAACCGTCAAAATTCTTTGAAAAGGCGCCAAAATTCCATCAAAAATTTCAGAATCAGTTTTTTCAAGTTTTCAAACTTTCACAAAAGCTTTTCGATCACGACTGCAATACTGTGTTCCGTAAAGTTTTAATAAGTTTCCAAAATTATCCAAAACTTACGAACTCGTAAGAAATTTTGAGTTTCCAACATTTTTTCAACGTTCTGAAAGTTTATACACTTCTTCAGAGTTTTGCAATTTTTTGAAAGCTCTTGAAATTCGAGAGAACTCTCTTGGGAAATTTCAAATTCAAATCGAGTTTTCAAGTTTTGGCACTTGTCGAAATCCTCTTAACTTGGATAAGTTTATAAAATTCATTTTCTTATGAAAAACTAGAAAAATTCTATCCCCTTCCAAATTTTTTTGTAATCTACGAAAAACAAAAATACTGTTATTCATTACTAATAATTCGTATAGTAAATATTATGATGCGATGATGAATAATATAATATAATCATGAATATCAAATCAATTTGTTTTAATAACCGTATTTTTGTTTTACGTTAATTTCGAAATCTTTATTATCTATTCAATTATTTTAATGAAGGACAGGTTCAATCAGAAAATTTTCTTTACCACAATCGAAAGAATGTCAACTTTTATAATTTGTGATTCTGAAATTTCGAGTTTCTGAATTCTGACTTCAGAAATGTGGGCATTTAAATTCGTAAATTTGCACTTTTTGCTATTTGAAGGTTTCACATTTTTGAAATACGTAATTTTAAATGTTATAATCTTTCAAGTTGACAGCATGTATCGAAAAATTTGCAAATTCAAATTCATTGATACCATTTCCACACTAGTTGAAAAATACATTAAGTTCGAAGCTCGTAATCCCCCCCCCCCCATCCTCACTACCAATCTTACTGAATAAAATATGAATGCCGTAAAACTTGAGATCTACGACTGTTTTATGAGTGCTGGGAAATGAAATGTTTCTCAACGAGTGGATTTTTAGCAATTTCGTACATTTTTTTCGAATGCGAAAATATGTCATCGTCAGTAATTCAAAGTACATTTCCCTTCGTTTGTGGAGACAATAAAATTCTACTTGAGTTTTAATTATTCATGATACGCGTGTAAAAAAAATCGTATCAACGTGATAATAAAATCGCCGGCTGGAAACGATTCGAGTGCGAAAAAAACATGGAAAATAAAATTACGCGATAATGTTGCTGTTCGTTTCTGGCACGAAAGAATATTGAATGCGTGTTTTAATTTTCGTTCTGTATAACTGTCACGAATTGCTGTTACAGAACATTCCTCATGTATTACAATGGCCGTTTTCTGTGACAGAAATGATGATCGAACTTTCATAATAAATTGTCGCGAATTCTAGTGATGTAAAAAATGATATCAAACGGTATAAGTACATATTATTTATATTAAGTAAACATCAAATTGAATGTGCGATAATATCGAATGAAAACACTTATTTTTTATACATTTGTAAGGACCTTTTTCGCAATGTTTTATGAATTTTGAATTTTTCGTTTATTATTGCTTTTAAATATTCTTTTGAATATTCATTTATTGTAATTATTAATCGATATAAGATGGTTTATGATTTTCCGAGGTTAAGAAGTTCAGCTAATTAGTGACTATCCAAAAAAAAATAAAATTAAAATTGGTGCAAAAAGTTATAAATTTTCCGAAAATTTTCTCAAGATTTCAAATGAAAGATTTCAAACATAACTCAATTCCTAGATTTTTCGCACGTGTTCGAAAATATTTTGGAAAATTCCTCAAGATTCCAAAAAAAGTTTATAGAAGTGTTTAAAAATTTGAAAAAATTTCCCCGGTTCACCAAAATTGATGGAAATGTCAGAAAAATCGTCCGCAACTTCGAAAATTATCCAATTCCCTAAAAAATCATGCGTAAATAATTTTAAAGCTGTGAATAATTGGATAAACGTTGAAAAAATGCAGTGTAACTCTTCTTTTTTCGGGAAAACGTAAACAGAGTAGTCACGGAGATAACGAGCGCTGAATGAAACACATTCGGCGCGCAATTATCTTAACTGTTCCGCGCGCAACGTCATCATTCACGAAGCTCCAAGTGAAGAAGAGAGAGAAAAGTCTGGGAACGCGGTGAGTTCGCACGCATCATCGAGTCGCAAAAGCGATGATTTTCGCGATCCCGATGATCGATGGAAATCGTGCCCGCGGCCGCGCGTGAAAAATGCGGCTCCGCCATATTCTTTCCCGAGACAGCCGGCACTTCCGCCTCTTGCGGCAATATTTCGCCATAGCTTATATACTATTTTCGCGAGTCATTTTTCCTGATTGAAAAAGTCGCGAGGAAAATCGTTTCGAAAATTAACAATGTTTTGTACAATTCGTACGGTTTTTAGACAATTTATTATAATCTTTAAAAACGAAGGAACTTGATTATTTTGGATATAATTCTAAAAAATTTCGAGAAATTCTCAACAGTTCGGGAGATTCGGAAAAATTTGACGAATTTCTAAACACTTTAGGCATGAATAAACTTTAGGAACTTTTTCATTGAAAACATTTAAATTTTCAAAAATCATCAAATTTTGATGTTTTCAAACAATTCTGCGGTATGTTGATTATTAGAAATTGACGAAAAATGTTTCAACAATTTCACAATATTTTACGTAGATTTTAAGTAATTTCAGATTTTTTTACAGTATCGTATTTTAGTGAAATATGTCGAAATATATAAATTATTATATATACATGTGAAATTCGAAAAAATTTCAGAATTTGTTGAGATTGAGAAAGACTTTAATAATTTTCGGGATCCGTGATAATTTTTTACTTTTCCTAAACTTTTCGAAATTTCGTCAGTCATTGTAAAACTGTCCAAGTAATTTCCGAATTTTTAAGTTATTCATAGTTTTAAATAATCCGAACACCTTTTTGTAATTTTTCGATATTCTCAAGAATCACTGAAAAATATTATCAAGTTCATAAAATATTAAAAAAAATATGCTACAAAATTCGAGAATTTGAAAAATCTGGGGATTTTATACATTTTCAAAACAAATTAATTACTGATTTTTCCAGCGCCTAATTACTTCACAGAAACACGCAACATCCCATGAATTAACGAATTAACCTTCGATCGCGGGCGTCATTTATACCGCGCGCGATCATAAACTTTCCAAGAGCTTTATCGGCTTTGCTCATGCCGCAAAAGAAACAGAGGAAGCCCAGGCCACGCATTTCTGAGCGGAAGAAGCCTTTCTGCAAAAAAAAAAAAAAAAAAAAAAAAAAAAAAAAAAAAAAAAAAAAAAAAAAAAAAAAAAAAAAAAAAAAAAACAGTGAAAAAGATTTTTTTTCAATATTAAAAAAAATTGATGAAATGTAAAAAGTCCTTTAATTTTGAGAAAATTAGGGTGTGACTTATTGATGATTCTTCACTATTTAAGCCTCTAATAGAATGACTAATTAATTAGTATTAGTCGTCATCACGACTAACTGATGAATTTTCACTGTTCTGAAAGGTAAGCTGTTTTGACTATACAAATCGTAAATTATCTACCATGTCATGGTAACCGCATTTTCTCTGAAGAAATTGGTAAAATTCGTTGCTACCAAAATGAATTTTACTAATTTTAACTGAAAGAGTTTAAAATACGTACCCATTCAGAAAAAATTTGAGGTTTAAGATGCATAAGGTTCTTTTTCTCGTGCATCCAAATGAAAAAATGAACCTTATCAAAATTGTAAGAATTTTAAAATACGTTTAATTCGTAAGGTTCAAACTAATCATTCGATTTTCTTCCAAGAAATCAGACACTTATCGGTTTTCTTATCAGAAAGATTCCCGCACATTTATGAAATTTAACCGACTTATCAGATCGATAATTTTTCAAAAATACATAGAGATCACATCGGGCTATATTATCGGGAAAGCAGTTTTTGAAAATTTTATAAGTATTTTCGAAACATCAAACAGTATTCAACATCGCATTTTTTGAACTAAGAGCATTGAAATTCTGAAATTCACAAGATATAGAGAATTTAAAACCTCGTCACATGTTTGAGTAAATTAAATGTTGAAAATAAAAAAAAAAAATTGGAAAATTCGGAATGAAGTTTCGAACTGGAAATTTAGAGAATCGAAAAATCCTGCTCGATAATTCAATTCCTCTACTTCTCTCACTATATACAAAAATAACTCTGAAAATGATCAATTATTTATACAGCAAAGGGAAAAAAAAAACGTTTTTTACGCGCGAAGGGCAATAAAGAGCAGTTTATTGCCCTGAGGTGTATAAATAATTATACTGTGGATTATGTGTACATTAAAATAATATCATAACAATAATATAGGTAAAATAAAATAAAGTATAACGAAATAGAATACAATAAACAATATAATAATAATATGTACAATGAAAAAATATATAAACGGGACTTGGGCGTCGTGATTGACAATATCCGCTCGCTTCGTATCGAGAAAATGGAAAAACGGGGCTCACTCGATGGGATGGAAAAGTTTAATTGACGCCGCAATAATCGCCGAGGATATTGCGTTCCTTCGCCCCCCCCCCTCCCCCCCCCGTCTCCTCCCCCCTCACCCCAATTGAAATATAGAAAAAAATTAAATTGGAAAACGGAATAGTAAGAACGATTCGGAGTGACATTGGAAAATTGCGGAATCGATGGGTTCTGGCGAGTGCATGAATTTCATTTGCCTGTCAACGAATTTCACGTGTTAATGTCATGTAAAAAACAGATTACGTCCGACTTGAACATTTTTGAAATCACGAAGATTAGAATCTCGCAAATTTTAAAGTCAGAAATTTGAACATGAAAATCTGTTGAATTCTGATTTATACGGGAATTTTGGATTTTAGAATTCAAACTTGATAATTCCACTTTGAAAATTGAAAAAAAACAAAACAAAACTTTCGGAAATTGGAAATTTACATTCAAAACTTTCGAAAATTATAAATTTACATTCAAAATTAGCGAAACTGTGAATTTTTAATTGGAGAAATTTTTAAAATAAGAAAATAGTGAGCAAGTCCAAGTTGAATATTTTTGAAATTTCGAAGATGAAAAACTTAGGAAGTCAAATTTGAGAAATTATAAGTATTTAATGAATTCCGACTTCCGAAATCAGTAACTCGGGAATTTTGGATTTTCAGATTAAGAGTTAAAAATTCTAATTTGGCAATGAAAATATTCCAGTAACATTTCGAAATTAGAAATAAAAATTCCGAATTCGTGAAATTGTGACTGACAAGATAAAAAAAATTTGAAAAAAAATTGATTACTTAAGTCTGAGTTAAAAACTTGCGAAATTTTAAAGATTAAAAGCTTACAGAGTCAGAAGTCAGAAACTTGAAATTTAAACATAAAAAACTGTTGAATACCGACTTCCGAAATTTGGAACTCAAAAAATTTGGATTTTTTGAAAATTCAAACTTGATAATTTAACTTTGAAAATAAAATAAAATATAAAAACTTTCCGAAGTTGGAAATTTACGTTTGAAATGAGCGAAATCGTGAATTTTGAGTGAAGGAAATTTTAAAAATGAAAAAAAAATAGAGTAAGTCTAAGTTGAAAATTTTTTTAATTTCGAAGACCGAAAACTCCCAAAGTCGAATTCGGAAAATCAGAAACATTAGACCTTTTGAAATTTGAATTTTCGAAACTCAAAACTTAGACATTTTCGATTTTGAAATTGAAACTTTTCAATTTCATTTTGAAAAATTGAAAAAAAAAAATACTTTCGGAAATAAGAAATTCACATAAAAAATGAGCAAAACTGTGAATTCCAAGTTCCATAAATTTTGGGTATCAGCAAGAAATCGAGAGAATGCAAGTTAAAAATTCAATTTAAAAAAATCAAAATCTTAAATTCTAAAGATTCAAAATTTAAACATAAAAAAATATCGAATTCTGACTCTCGAAATTCAAGAATTTTGGATTTTCAAATCGTATCTCGAAAATTCGTAACAATTAAAGAATCGAAAACGTTCAAAGTTGTACAAATTTACGACTTCCACATTAAAAAAATTTCAACATTTTAGAAACAAGATAATATTTGTAACTTCAAAACTTCACTTTAAAAATTAGAAAAATTCGAAAATCCGAATGAATAATTCAAAAATCCTAAAATTCTAGATATCGAACGAAATATTTCAAAAAATCAAACTATCATTCAAGATACAAAAAAGCAGACAAATACCATTTTGATTGACAAAAAAAAAAAAAAAAAA